>CAUYLG010034717.1:0-89699 GCA_963573385.1 Cacajao melanocephalus | reverse complement strand
GTTAAGCACAATTATTGGCATAAAAGAGGTTTTTAATACCCATTTTTAGACTGCATTCTAGCCTGGGCAATAGAACAAGAATCCCGTTCTCTCTCCCTCTTTCTCTTCCTCTTTCTTTCTCTCTTTCTTTTTTTTTCTTTCTTTCACTCTTTCTTTCTTCTTTTCTCTTTTTCTTTCTTTCAAAAAAAATAAATAAAATAAAATTATGTATAAAAAATAAATAAATAAAATAAAAGATCCTTCCTTTTATAAGTCCATATCTGTGTGAAGGCAAATTTTCAACCAAAAAAACATATCACAGCAGCCTAAGTGCAGAAGCAGATATGAGAATCCAACTGTCTTCTATTTAGCCCAGCATTAAAGAGATGTATAAAAAATGTAAATCGATGCCACTTTTTTCCTTAAATTGTTTGTGTTTTAGAAAATCTAGTTGTTTTTCACAAAAATGTGTTATTTATGTTAACATGGAAGGAGTTTATTATTGGGGTGTTTTTGTTCAAAATATAAAATTTTTAGAATGTCTGTTTTCATTTTTAATACAGTAAGTATTGCTGGAGACAACTTATGTAAACAAACGCTCTTTGGCGCCTGCAATAATCTTTAAGGATATAAAGGGACCCTGAGACCAGAAGATTTGAATACTGCTGCTCCACAGTCTCAGCACCCCCACCCTTCCTTTGAGCCCAAGATGCCCAGTTCATCCAGGACCAGCCTTGTTTCTCTCTCAGGCTATACCCTCTTGCCTTGGGGGTCCTGTTCCCAGGGCATGGAGGCATATTTGGCCTAGCCCTACCTGTGTGTGGCTAGGGGCGGCCCACAGATGGGCAGGGCATGGTGCTCACTCTGCGTCTTTGGGGAAGTCAGGTCCCTATGTCTCTGCCACCCCCGCCCCCTTGCCCAACACAAAGTGCCTTCCTCCTCTTCTTGGGTTGGGATTCTCTGGAAACTCTCCAGCCAGAGGACCCAACCCAGGACATCCTAAGCCCTGCACCCTGCCTGCCCAGGCCTGTTGAAAAAGCCTTTCTGCCAGGGCCAGGACTAGAATGAAACATGTCAGGCATTCACTTGGTGCAAAAGTTAAGGAGATGCCAAACCTCAGTAATCAAGATAAATAATATTTTACTTTATTTATTTTTGAGACAGGGTTTGGCTCTGTTACCCAGGCTGGAGTGCAGTTGCATAATCTCGGCTTACTGCAACTTCCACCTCCTGGGCTCAAGCCAACCTCCCACCTCAGCCTCCCAAGTAGCTGGGATTACAGGCACATGCTACCACACTAGGCTAATTTTTGTGTTTTTTGGTAGAGATGAAGCATGCCCATCATGGCCAGCTAATGTTTGTATTTTTAGTAGAGATGGGGTTCCGCCACGTTGGCCAGGCTGGTCTCAAACTCCTGACCTCAAGTGATCCGCCCCGCTTGGCCTCCTAAAGTGCTAGGATTACAGGCATGAGCTGCTGCGCCTGGCCAATAAATAATACTTTAATGCAATACGTTTTAAAAATCAAAAGGAGTATTACTGATTCTTGCATCAGGCTCTAATATGACTCTGCCTGGCACTATTATGATACTGTCTTCATCTAAAATTTTGGTACTTTGTTCATCATAAATTTTTTTTGCATTAATTTTGATTTTTAAAAAAGACCTTCTCACCATGTGAACAGAACACACACAGAGATGAGCCTAATTCACTCATTCAGTTGCTCATTCATGCATTCATTGGACAAGCACTCATAGCTCCAGAATCTGAGCAGTGAACTGAGGCCTCAGAGAACAGACCCAGCCCTGACCCTTGAGCTGCTCACAGGCCATTTTGCAAGAGAAAGAGATTCAGAAATAGACAAGCACTTGGTGCTATAATGATGGAAGTTTCAGGTGTAACAGGGATTCAGAGAAGCTGCCCCTAGCCCAGACTTGGTGAGGAGAGATCTCCTGCCTATGCGGAAGGAGTTAACTTTAATAGTGCAAGGAGAGAGGAAAAGCAGGCAGAGGGGACTGCAGGGCAGAGGCCTGGAAGAAGAGGCAAAGATGCGCCTTGTTCTAAAGGAACGTGAAACATTTGGTTTGGCTAAAACTTAAAGTCTAAGGAGTTGAGAAGTGACAAGGCTTAAAAAATAAGCATCAGTCAACTCAAGATGGGTCCTGGAGGTCAGTTGAAGTACAATAGGACACTGGAAGGATAAGTGCCCTCAGTTAAAGAAAAAGCAGGAATGTCGGAGCAGGGGGCCTCAGGAAAGGAAGAAGGAGCTGTGTTCAACCTGGCAAAAGGCTTGCTGGACTGAAGGGGATGGGATCATCCGCCCCCAAGGATCCCATGGTCAGGAAGACAGAGGGCAGAAGACAACCCTCTGGGACCAGCTGTGAACCAGGCCCCAGTGGTTATTGAAGTGAAGCTAGAGGCACAGCCAGTTAGACAAAGACAGTACTCAGTTCCAAGGGAGGCCTTGAGGGAATCCAAGTCCATCTCAGACACTTTGAAAGCTTTTGGAATCATAGTTCCTTGGAAATGTTGCAGGAAAAGCCGCCGACAGAACCCCTCAGACACCGGAGTGAGGAAGGAAGAGACTTTTATTCAGCTAGCTGTGGAGCTCGGCTTTTTTTTTAAAACACAAGTCAATAGATGCTCCACAGCTAGCTGGATAAAAGTCTCTTCCTCACTCCGGTGTCTGAGGGGTTCTGTCGGCGGCTTTTCCCGCAGCATAAGGAGTCAGGGCTTTATTCTGAGTCAGGACTTTATTCTGCATCAGGACTTTATTCTGCGTCAGGACTTTATTCTGCAGATAATGGGAGTTATTGAAGGATCTTGAACTTGGGAGGGACAAGACAGGGTCTGGATCTGTGGAAGATGGCTTTGACCGCTGTGCACAGAATGAACTGGAGGGAATCAGACCAGAGTCAGGGAGACAGCAAAGAGACAAATGCAATCACCTGGAGGGCCTCAAGAGGACTGCACCGTGGCAGAGCAGATGGAGGGAAATGGATGGTTGTGAGAGTTATTTGGGAGACCAGATAGACAGAACTTGGTGATGGATGGGATATTAGCTGAGAGAAAAAAGGAATCAAAGACAACTGCCAGGTTTCTGGGCCAGATGATGGAGGCCGTGGTGGCATCTGTCTTCATGGAGAAGACACTGAGGAGGAACAGCATGAGGGTGGGGAGGATGAATTCATCTGAGGACATATCCCATTTGGGGTGCCTTTGAAACACCCAAGAGGACCAGGGTTAAACCTTGAAGAGCCCAACATCAAGGATGCTGTCAGAGGAGGAGAAACCTACGAAGGAGGCAGAGACAGGACAGTCAGAGACAAGGAGGGTTCCATGCTGAAGGCCTAAAGGAAGAAAGTTTCAAGAGCTTGGGAAGACGTGGGCAACAGTGTGAAAAGCCACAGGGAGATGAATAACAACGTAGACAGAAACGCAAACACTGGATGTAGCAACATGGAAATCAATCTCATGTGATCGGATCATGTGATCAGAGGGAGAGCAGTTGCCCAGGCATGGATTGAGGAGTGAGTGATAGAAAGGAAGGGGAATGTCAAATCCTCATCAAGAAATTCAATTGAGCTGGGTGCTGTGGCTCACGCCTGTAATCCCAACACTTTAGGAGGCTAAGGCGGGCAGATCACTTGAGGTTAGGAGTTCGAGACCAACCTGACCAATATGGTGAAACCCCATCTCTACTAAAAATTAGCCGGGTGTGGTCTCTACTAAAAATACAAAAATTAGCTGGGCATGGTGGCAGGCACCTATAATCCCAGCTACTTGGGAGGCTGAGGCAGAAGAATCGCTTGAACCCGGGAGGCAGAGGTTGCAATGAGCCAAGAACATGCCACTGCACTCCAGCCTGGGCAACAAGAGCGAAATTCCATTTCAAAAAAAAAAAAAAAAGAAGTTCGATTGAGCAACAAAACGCTGTGTGAGGACCTTTTTTGGATCCTGATTCAAATAAATCAACTGTAAAAAATATTTTCTAGACAATTGGGCCAGCTCTGGTGGCTGATGCCTGAGGTCCCAGCACTTTGGGGGGCCAAGGTGGGACAATTGATTGAGCTCAGGAGTTTGAGACTGGCCTGGGCAATATAGCAAGACCTCATCTCTATAAAAATTTTTTAAAATTAGCTGGGTGTGCTAGTGCACACCTCTCATCCCAGCTACTCAGGAAAGCTGAGGCAGGAGGATTGCTGGAGCACAGGAGTTGGAGGCTGCAGTGAGCTGTGATTATGCCACTGCACTCCAGCCTGGGCAACAGAACCTCAAGATTCTGTCACACACACACACACACACACACACACACACAAACAAAGAATTTAAAAAAAGACTTTGGGAAAACTCAAACACAGATGGTATTAAAAAAATAATGTTTATTTCCTTAGAGAGGATAATAATATGATGGTTATATTTTTAAATTCCTTAGCTATTAGATGTGCATACTTAAGTGTTGATAGATGAAATTGTACAAGAGCTAGAATTTGCCTTAAAATACTCCCAAAATGCTGGGTGTAGTGAGCATTTTGGGAGACCAAGGCAGGCAGATCATTTGAGGTAAACAAATGAAACTAGCCTGGCCAACATGGTGAAACCCTGTCTCTACTAAAAATACAAAAAAATTAGCCGGGTATGGTGGCGGGCACCTGTAATCCCAGCTACTCAGGAGGCTGAGGCAGGAGAATCGCTTGAGCCAGGGAAGTGGAGGTTGCAGTGAGCAGAGATCCTGTCACTGCCCTCCAGCCTGGGCAACAGAGCAAGACTTTATCTCTTCGTCTAAAAAAAAAAGAATTCCAGGAAGACCAGATGCGGTGGCTCATGCCCGTAATACCAGTACTTTGGGGGGCTGAAGAAGGAGGATAGCTTGAGATCAGGAATCCAAGACCAGCCTGGGCAACATAGCAGAACCACATCTCTACGCCTGCCCCACCTCCCCCGGACACACATATGAAAATAAAATATTCCAGGAAAATTGTGCCTGCATGCTAATCTCTGTTTCAAAGTTGGCTTCCCAGGAACCCAATCCTGGAGATTGTATACTTGGGTCTATCTGACATCAGAGCCTCCCCAGTCCACACGGCCCCCACAGGAGGCCCAGCAGGAGTAGCCTCTTCCTTCCAGATATAAGACCAGAATCAGTGAGGGGAGTCCTAGTGGAGCCCCTGCTTGGCTCAAAGCCATGGCACTTGGTGCCGCCAGTACCTGTCATCCTGGCTCTTCCTACTTCTGCTGCCTTCTGTTCAATCCCAGGTTCCTGGTCCCCATGTGACTCCCACTCCCTGGCCCCAACCCAAACTTAGTGCCTATCGCTGTATCTTTGCCTCAGTAGAACCCTTGAAATCACCCAAAATGTAAACAGCTGAGTCTCCTCTGAGCCTGAGAGCTTGTACTTTCATGACTTTATTCATGCTGTTTCCTCTGCCATAAAATCCTTCCAGCCTTGTCATTGCCTGGATGTTTACTAGAACATTCTTTGAGATTGCTCAGACCTCATTTTCTCCGAGTAGCTTTTTCTAAGCCTCCTGGCCTCCTGCACACCCGGCTCCACCCATGGCCTGGTTAAGTGCCCATCCTTTGGACTTCCATAGCTCATGGCTCTTTATCCCACTGAAATTGCCTCTATGTGTCTTCTCTGCCATCCAGAGGCAGGGACAGTGTCCATTCATTCACCTCACAGTTACTGACATCCCTGCTGTGTTGGGGAGTCTACAGAAACAAAACAGACAAGGTTCCTGCTCTCAAGGGGCTTACATTCTAGTTGGGGGAAACAGTCAAAAATAAGTGGAGTGGCAAACAAGATAACTTCAAACTGTGATGAATTTAGTAAAGGAAATAAACATAGTAACACGAAGATAGAGTAGATGGCTTTTTTTTAATTTTTATTTTGTAATAAATAGAGGCAAGGTTTCACTATGTTCCCCAGGCTGGTCTTGAACTCCTGAGCTCAAGTGGTCCTCCTGCCTCGGCCTCCCAAAGTGCTTGTATTACAAGCATAAGCCACTACACCCAGCCGGTGGCTGTTTTAAGTAGAATGACCAGGGAAGGCTTCTTGGAGGAGGTGACATATAAACAAAACCAGAGACAGCCTTACCATGCAGTCAATAAAGCTGAAGCTTTAAAGCCCTCTCCTGGGCCCTCTATCTAATTGTATATTAGTAATTTGGTATCTTCAAAGGCGCGGTCCCTTCAAATTGTATAAGCTTTAGTAACCTGCAAAATCTGTGTCTCCCCTTGGCTGAACTCTAAAAAAGAAAAAAAGGAACAAGTAAGGGGAAGATCTGGATTTTTTCAGGCCAAGAGTATCATATGCAAAGGGCCCATAGTGGGAGTAATTTATTTCATCATGTTCTGAAGTAGGAACAATAAACTGAAAGGTGGGTGTGGCCCTAGGGAGTGAGAAATGGGAAGAGCAGGATGTGATCAGAGGACAGCAGGCTCCAGATTGCTCCTGAACCTTAGTAAGGAGTTGGCATTTTATTCTGTGAGCATTGGACAGCCGCTGCAGTGTCATTAAGCAGAGAAGTAACATGATCGGACTCGCTTTAGCTGTCAGGTAGAGAATAGATAGTAGGGAGAAAGCATGGAAATAGCAAGACCATTCTGGAGGTCAGAGATGGTGGTGGCATGGACCAGAGAGTGGCATTTCCAGTTCCTCTCCCCATCCCCTGTACTCAGGGAGCTTGGCTGGGGCAAAAGTTTGGTAAACATTTGTCGGGTGAACAAACACCTAGCAAACGGCAAGATTGCCTGCACCGCAGACAGAGCAGCTGCCACACAAGGCAGAGAGAGCCCTCTGCAAACTTAGGACTCAAACTGTGATCCTTGGACCAGCAGCATTGGCACCACCTGCAAGCTTGTTAGAAATGCAGAATCTTGGGCCCCACCCAAGATCTCCTATATCAGAATCTGTATGTTGGCTGGGCGTGGTGGCTCACGCCTGTAATCCCAGGACTTTGGGAGGCTGAGACAGGCGGATCACTTGAGGTCAGGAATTCAAGACCAGCCTGGCCAACATAATGAAACCCCCTCTCCACTAAAAATACAAAAATTAGCCAGGCATGGTGGTGGGTGCCTGTAATCCCAGCTACTCTGGACGCTGAGGCAGGAGGATAATTGCTTAAACCCAGGAGACAGGTTGCAGTGAGCCAAGATCACACCTCTACACTCCAGCCTGGGTGACAGGCGAGACTTTGTCTCAAAAAAAAGAATCTGTATGTTAATAAGATTCCCAAGTGATTCGTGCACGCACTGAAATCCAAGACATGTGGTGCCCCAACATACTGCCAGCCACACACTCTCCTGGTCTAACACCTTCCATGGCTCCTGGCCCAGGATCAAGTCCAAGCTCCTTTCCTACCTCATTTCCACCGTTCCCGCTACTGATCCTCTACTGTTGCTGCACTGAACTTCTTGCTGCTTCCCTAAAAACTCCATGTTCCCCCAAATCTCTCTGCCTTTCCACATGCCGCAGCCCGCTTTTGCCATTGCTTTACCTAGAAAAGTCTTACTCACCTTTAAGACCTAATCTAAAGAGTGCTTCCTCTGGGATGCCTTCCCCAATTGCCACAGACAGAATGAGCTGCCTTCTTCTCTGGGTCCCCATGCACTGGGCACATTCCTCAGTCTAGCATCTGACACAATATGTTTTAAGTATTAATTTCTATGGCTATTTCCTTGGCAGGCTGGGCACTTCTTGAGGGCGGGGACTAGATCTTTTTCATCTCTTTAATCTCAGTATCAGGCACTGAGGAATGAATGGATGAATGACCAAGCCCTGATGACTGCTCCGAAATCCCCGGCACAAAGGAAATGTGCGTGGTCTCCCCAGGGAAGGTGTACTGGGGTGGAGTGGGTTAGGGGGAACAAGGTCTCTGGAATCAGAAAGGTCTACAGGGTCATGCCTGGCTTACTATCTACTTGCTGTGTGACCTTGGGCAAGCGACCTCACCTCTCTGGGCTTCAATGTCTTCATTTGCAAAATCTTACAATCCTAATAATGGTTTCAAAGATAAGGATACAAAGTGGCTGGAACAGGACCTGAGCCACAAATGACCAAGCCTCCCTCTCCCCACTGGCCCAGCTGCTTGGAACCAGGGGAGGGGACTGTGGGGCACCACTGACCCAGGGGCTTTGACCTACACACTGGCTTTCCTGCCAGCTCCAGACAGATCCTCCAGCTAATGCCAACAAAGCTTTCAACAGCTCAGGAAGAGGATGAACATTTGGAAAGAAAAGAGGCTCAGACCACTCAGTTTGACACATGGGCACAGTTCCCTGATGGATCAAGGCTGGGCAGCGGGCCCAGGCACGGCCCTCAGCTAGGGGTGTGGTAGGGAGGGCATAAATATTCATGGAGACAGAAGAATTCTGCTGTCTTACCCTTTCCCCTGTGCTACATTCCGCCCCCATCCCTGCTGGAAACATTCTCAGTTCCTAGGGAACCTGGAGAAGGGGTTCTCATCCATAGCTGGACAGCCAGAGAGGAGGGAGCTTCGGGTGATGGACAGAAGGAGGTAGGTGCTTGTTGATTCCCCAGGCCAGATTGTGGGTCAGGAAGTTGGGTTCACCAGTCACGTTAGGCCCTAACATTTGGGGGGCCAGTTGAAGTCAAAAGTACTAAAGTCTACATATTTATAAGCTGTAAATAAGATACATCCAGGTTCATCCACAGCTCCTGTTCCTTGCAGCCCCGCAGGCCTGAGGGTACATTCACCAACAGGGCAAGGGCTAGAAGTGGTCGAGGTGGGGGGTCAAGCGGGGGGAACACCACGTTCCAAGTGGGCACATTCTCTTGGATCCAAGTACTCCTTGCTCTGTGTGGAGCAGGAGGCTTGAACCCCCCTAATTTCCAGGCACTGGGCACCATTTACTGGTTAAATGTACAGATACATCTTGCCTATGATCATATTTCCTCCTCAGATCATCTTCGTGAGGCTGGTTTTACAAGATACCCAATTTTTTAAGGGTAAAAAGACTAGAGAAGAAAACAGATTTGTCCACAGTCGCACAGCAGGGAAGTGGCAGACTTGGGATTTTGAACTCCAAGGTCCATCCTGACTCTCCTAGAACAAGTGGTGGTCTCTGCTGGAAGCAAACCACTCCTGGGCTGACTTGTCCACTCACAGGCCTGTCCTCCAGCCTGAGAACGGGAGCTCCAGATGCTGTGAGGCCCCAGGAGGAGATGTCTTTGACCTGGGGTCCTGCTTTTACCTTTGCTCCTCAAAGCTGGGAAGGGCATGGGACAAAGGGATGGCATGACCTGCTCTGTATCCATCTGACTACTGTCTGGCAGGGTGAGAGCTGGGTCAGCTCCTAGTTTAACCACTACGCTCATCCTGTGACTGAGTCTGTTTCCTCATTTGTAAGGTGAAGATTTTTTTTTAATGGGGCTAAGAGAAAAGGATATTAAGAAAACAATTTCATTTACAACAGGATCCAAAAAAATAAAATACTTAGAAATAAACTTAACCAGCCGAGCACAGTGGCTCATGCCTATAATCTCAGAACTTTGGGAGTCTGAGGTAAGCAGATCACTTGAGCTCAGGAGTTTGAGACCAGCCTGGTCAACATGGTGAAACCCCATCTCTACTAAAAATACAAAAATTAGCTGGACATGGTGGTGCATGTGGTGGTGCATGCCTGTAGTCCCAGCTACTCAGGAGGCTGAGGCAGGAGAATGGCTTGAACTGGGAGGTGGAGGCTGTAGTGAGCCAAGATCCTGTGACTTTCACTCCAGCCTGAGCAACAGAGCAAGACTCTGTCTAAAAAAATAATAATAAATAAATAAATAAAATAAAATAGAATAAATAAACTTAACCAAGGAAGAAAAAAACTTGTACACTGAAAACTACCGAACATTGCTGAAAGAAATTGAAGATGATACAAATAAATGGAAAGACATCTCAAATTTGTGGATTGGAAGACCTAATATTATTAAAATGTCCAAACTACCCAAAGTGATCTATGGATTCAATGCCATTCTAGCAAAATCCCAATGTAATTTTTACAGAAATTTTTTGAAAATTATAAAATTCATATGAAAGCTGAAAGGACACAAAATAATCAAAACAACCTTGAGAAATAAGAACAAAACGGAAAGACAACTCCTGATTTTAAAACATATTACAAAGCTACAATAATCAAAATGGTTTGGTACTGGCATAAAAACAGACATATAGATCAATGGGACAGAACAGAGAGACCCCAAATAAACCCCCACATACATAGTCAAATAATCTTTGACAAGAGGACCAAGACTACACAATGGGGAAGGATAGTCTCTTCAACAAAAGGTGCTGGGAAAGATGGATATCCACATGTAGAAGAATGAAGATGGGCTCTTATCTTACACCAGATATGGATTAAAGACCTAAACATAAGAGGTGAAACTATAAAACTCCCAAAAGAAAACAAGATAAAAGCTACACAGTTGGATGAGGTGGCTCACGCTTATAATCTGAACACTTTGGGAGGCCAAGGTGGGCCAATCACCTGAGGTCAGGAGTTCAAGATGAGCCTAGCCAACATGGTAAAACCCCATCTCTACAAAAATACAAAAATTAACCAAGCATGATAGTGGATGCCTGTAATCCCAGCTACTCCGGAGGTTGAGACACGAGAATTACTTGAACCTGGGAGGTGGAGGTTGCAGTGAGCCCAAGATCATGCCATTGCACGCCAGCCTGGGTGACAGAGCAAGACTCTGTCTCAAAAACAAACAAAAAAGGCCAGGTGTGGTGGCTCATGCCTGGAATCCTAGCACTTTGGGAGGCCAAGGCAGGCGGATCACCTGAGGTCAGGAGTTTGACACCAGCCTGACCAACATGGAGAAACCCTGTCTCTACTAAAAATACAAAATTAGCCAAGTGTGGTGGCACATGCCTATAATCTCAGCTACTCAGGAGGGTGAGGCAGGAGAATCGCTTGAACCCGGGAGGCAAAGGCTATGGTGAGCCAAGATTGCTTCATTGCACTCCAGCCGGGGCAATAAGAGCAAAACACTGTCTCAAAAAAAAAGGCCCAGCGCAGTGGCTCACACCTGTAATCCCAGCATTTTGGGAGGTTGAGGCCGGCAGATCACCTGAGGTCGGGAGATCGAGACCATCCTGGCTAACACGGTGAAACCCCATCTCTACTAAACATACAAAAAATTATCCAAGCATTGTGGCACACTCCTGTAGTCCCAGCTACTCGGGAGGCTGAGGCAGGAGAATCACTTGAACCTTGGAGGTGGAGGTTGCAGTGAGCTGAGATCACACCATTGCACTCCAGCCTGGGCAAGAGAGTGAGACTTGGTCTCAAAAAAAAAAAAAGACATTTTCACATTTCTATTCCTAGCAACATTATTCACAATTATCGAGCGTGGAAACACCTAAAATCTCCATAGACAGATGAATGGATAAGCAAAATGTGGTATCTATATACAATGAAATATTATTCAACCTTACAAAGGAAGAAAATCCTGACGCATGTTACAACATGGATGAATCTTCAAGATGTTTATGCTAAGTGAAATAAGCCAGCCGCAAGAAGACAAATACTATATGATACCACTTATATGAGACATTTAAACTAATCAAAAGCATGGAACCAAAAGTAGAATGATGACTGCCAGGGGCTGGGGGGAAGGGAAAATAGAGAGAAGTTCAACGGATGTAGAGTTTCATGCAAGATGAAACATGAAAATGTTCCCTTTTTTTTTTTTTTTTTTGAGACAAAGTCTCACTCTGTCACACAGGCTGGAGTGCTGTGGCATGATCTCAGCTCACTGGAACCTCTGCCTCCTGGGTTCAAGCAATTCTCTTGCGTCAGCCTCCCGAGTAGCTGGGACTACTGGCACGCACAACCACATCCAGCTAATTTTTGTATTTTTAGTAGAGGTGGGGTTTCACCATGTTGGCCAGGCTGGTCTTGAAATCCTGACCTCAAGTGATCTGCCCACCTTGACCTCCCAAAGTGCTGGGAGCTACTGCTCCCAGCCATGATGAAAACATTCTATTGGCACTCACAGGATTTTAAAAAAAAGAAAAGAAAAGAAAACGTCCTAGGCCGGGCGTGGTGGCTCGCGCCTGTAATCCAAGCACTTTGGAAGCCAAGGTGGGCGGATCACCTGAGGTTGGGAGTTCAAGACCAGCCTGACCAACATGGTGAAACCCCTTCTTTTTTTAAAAAAATAAAAAAAAGAAAACGTTCTAGAAATGTATTATACAACAATGTGAATATAGTTAGCATGACTGAACTATACACTTTAAAAATGTTAGAGGGACCAGACACGTGATTCATGCCTGTAATCCCAGCACTTTGGGAGGCTGAGGCGGGCAGATCATTTGAGCCCAGGAGTTTGAGGCCAGACCAGACGACAGAGCAACACCCCAATCTCTATAAAATAAATTTGAAAAATTCATGTTAAGAGAGTAAATTTGTTACGGTTTTTCACCACAGTAAAAAAAAAAAAAAATTAATGGGCCGGGCGCGGTGGCTCACGCCTGTAATCCAAGCACTTTGGGAGGCCGAGGTGGGTGGATCACCTGAGGTCAGGAGTTCAAGACCAGCCTGGCCATCATGGTGAAACCCCATCTTTTTTTATTATTATTTTTAAAAAAATTAATGGCCTAAGAGATGGCAAATTTGAAAGCACAATGTGTATTTTTAAGTTAGAGTCATATGACTCAGTTTATGACCTAAAAGCTGTGCAATCTTTGGTAAAATTGCTTGCCTCCTTTGGGCCCCATGTGTAAAATACGAATAGTAACATATCTTTTTTACAGGGCTTTTGTAAGCATCAGGTGAAATAAAGGATGTATAGTATTTAGAGAACAGTGGTTAAGAGTATAGACTCTGGAGTCAGACAAACCTGGGTTCAAATCCTGCCTCTCTCACTTCCTGGCCACAGAACCATAGCCAAGCATGTCCTCCCTCTGAGTCTCAGGTCCCTCCCTGAAAATGGAGCTGATAATACCCAGGTACATGCCTCTCCAGAGTGGTGTGAAGAGTCAATGAAATAATGTGTATAAAGTCCTTATCAGGGCCAGGTGCAGTGGCTCACGCCTGTAATCCCAACACTTTGGGAGGCCAAGGCAGGCTGGAGTAGGCCACCTGCAGGCTGGATATGCTCCCAGCCCGTCATTCCAGATACATGTGGACATAGCCAGAGCCAGCTTCCTGTCCACCCCACATAACCACAGACACACATGCACACACAAAGACACAACAGGAACCCAAGAAGGGCTGGTCAGAGAGGGGGCTGCAGCAGGGTCCCAGTATTTGCCCTTCAGGAGCTGGCTCCTCTCCTAACCCAGACACAACCCCCCAGGCCCGTCAAGGGGGACTACCAGGCTTCTGCTCCACTGCTGCCCCCTCTGAGGCCCAAGCCTCCACCCACCTAGAGGATTGGTACAGGGAAGTGGGGGATGCCACCAAGAAAGAGAATGCCATCCTCTTCAACAAGGCCTCCTTCACAGGCCTGGAGTGGGAGGGGGAGATCTCTGCTCCCTGTAAAAGGACAACGGGCTTCCAGCCTCCCCTCATACCTGACTTTTACCCCATCACCAATCTGGCCACGGAAGGAGTAAGGAATGGCCAGATTGGTGGTGGGGTGAAAGGCAGGTATAAGAAAACTCACTACTGGAGGCACATTTTGTCATTGATGCTATAAACTGTGAATTCCTTACTCCTTCAATGGCCAGATGGGGAAACTGAGGCCCAGGGATGTGAAAGGATTTTCCCAAGGTGAGTACAGTGTCAGGGGCAGAGCTGGGACCAGATACTGGGTCTCTGGTTCACTGTCCATTCCCTTCTAACTGCAACGATCTCTTCATCATTCATCTGTCCTGTGCATATTCTAAGCATATGCTCTGTTGCAAACCCTGTGCTAAGGATAAAGGATACAACAGTGAACAAAACAGATTCCTCATCCCTAAGGTGCTTACAGCAGTTATCACAGAGTCAGTGTTACAGGGAATGCATCGGTCCCCTTTGCGCAGCATTTTCCAATTGACAAAGTACTTTTCTACCCTACCTCTTATTTCATTCTTCCCGCAAACCCATAGGTCAGTTTTTTTTGTTGTTGTTCTGTTTTTGGTTTTTTTGAGCCGGAGTCTCGCTCCGTTGCCCAGGCTGGAGTGCAGTGGTGCAGTCTCAGCTCAGTGCAACCTCTGCCTCCTGGATTCAAGCAAATTTTCCCACCTCAGCCTCCCGAGTAGCTGGGACTACAGGCTTGCACCACCACGCCCAGCTAATTTTTGCATTTTTAATAGAGACAAGGTTTCACCATGTTGGCCAGAATGGTCTCAAACTCCTGACCTCAAACGATCCACCCACCTGGGCTTCCCAAAGTGCTGGGATTACAGGCATGAGCCCAGCCCACAGAGGTCAGTATTTTAACCTCCAATCTGCAAAGGAGGAAAGTGGAACTTCTGAATGGCTCAAGGCCCCGGCTTGTCAGCAGGAGCAGAGATCAAAACCCTGGATGCCCACCTCAGTCCCAGGACCCATCTTCATCTACGTGGCTGACCTCTTTCTCCAGCTGGTTCGCCAGGACCTACAGATAGTTGTGTCTCTTTTGCTTTCCTAGCACTCCCCAACACACCTCCTACCCCTCCTCCCCCAACACACACACACACACACACTCCCCAAACACCTGAAACATAGCTGGGTATTCAGTCAGAGCTAATGGAAAGCAGCCTAAAGGTGTGGGGAGAGCGCCTGCTGGTTCTGTCGTATTTCCCAAGTGAGCGAGTGCACAACGCCACGTCTGGACTCCTGCCAGCCAAGGACAGTGGGTGCCAGCCTGGGCCCTGTCCCCAGCACCTGGGACCTGATAGGGGCCACTGGTTGTGGGCTTGGCCCTTTGTATAATAACCTGGTTATTTTCAGCAACCCCTTCCCCACCCAGCAAACCTAGCATTTAGTGAATTCCTAAGTACCCCCCACCGTACCAGGTCATTTATATGTTCTAACAATTCTGTGGGGGAGATAGCATTATCCTTATTTGACAATTTAGAAAACTACACAGAGATGGAGCATAACTTGGCCAAGACCACACAGCTTGTCAAGCAGATGTCATTTGGCTCCCCGAGATCCAAGCTGCCCCCATCACCACCATCACCACCTCCCAGTGAGGTCTCTGGGGTCACCTCAGCACTGCCTTAGACTCAGAAAGCCAAAGATGGGTGTTGTTGGGCTCTCCAGGAATGTTTGAACACAAGAAGTTATTTATTTACCATGAGACTCCCAGATACTGTGGAGGCTGAGGTGGGAGGATTGCCTGAGCCTGGCAGGTCCAGGCTGCAGTGAACTGTGATCACACCACTGTACTCCCGCCTGGGCAACAGAGTGAGACCTAGTCTCAAAAAAAAAAAAAAAAAAAATAGAAGCACCCACTTGCGCAGCCTAGGGGCATGACCTTGGTTTGCCTGCTGAGGACATTTTTATAGCCTCCCCCTTGCCCAGCAGGGGCCAGGACCCCATCTTACCTGTAGCAGGGGCAGTGGCTGCAGCTGCAGCGGCTGTGTGTCTCTGCCTGGGTCCTGGCCCCAGCCTCAGCCTCTGTGCGTCTGGCAATTGCAGAAGTGAGGAAGCAGAGTGTATCACTGCCAAGTCACCCCTGGGAGGAAATGCTGTGACCCTAGGGCCTCTCAGCGGGTGCCACAGGAACTTCCAAGCTGGGCCACCAGGACCTGGGCACTGCACAGAGGCTTCTCATAGAGCAAGGGACTGGGTGGGGTATAGGCAGCACCCAATGCCAGGGAGCTGAGGTGAGAAAGAGGAAAAGCAAGAGAGAGAAAGCCAGTGAGAAAGAGAGCATGAGGGTGAGGAAGCGGACTGAGGAGAGACGAGGGACCAGGACAATCAAAGGAGAGAGAGAGTGGGGTGGGAGGGAGTCAGGAAAAAAAATGAGAGGGTGGAGGAAGGGATGGAGGGAGCGAGGCTCAGGGAAAAAGATGTAAACACCAGGAGAGATGAGAGGAACAAGGCGTTTCACAGACAAAGACCAGGGAAGGTCCACAACGAGACACAGACAGTGAGCGGGCGCCTGTGCACATTTGGGTCTGTGTGTCTCTGGATGGGAGTGAGAGAGAAAAGATAGGGAGTGAAGGAAAGAGAATAGCCTCGGGATATAAAATGGAGAGAGAAGAGAGGCGCTCAGAAGAGCCACTGTGGTGAGTGGCACGACTGGGCAGGGCATCCCTAGTGACCAAGAAGCATTGAGCCCAGAAATCCCACGGGAACAGAGCTGCGGGGCTGGAGGTGGAAGCTCCCTGAGATCTGGAGCCTGGGTTGGGCAGTGTGTGAGTTCATGGGAGCGTGTGGGTGAAGAGGGGTGGGCAATCAAGGGTGAACGCACATGAATGTCTGAGTGTGAGTGTGAATATGGGGGTATGTGTGAATGTCAGCCAGTGGGAGCATCCTGTGTGCATAAGTGAGGGTTGAGCCAGAGTCCCTGCCTCAGTTTCCAATTCGTTTACCCACTCATTCCTTCAACCAGCCAACAAGCACCAACTGAGTCTCCCCAGGCACCAGGCCCAAGGGTGCCTGTCTAAACAAGCCAGTCTCTCAGACACATCAGCCGAGCCAACAACCTCCTACACGAGGAGGGAGACAGAGGTCCCGACAGGATGAGGATCCCACAGCAAGGCAGGTGTGAGCAGAGTCAGGAGCCTGTGTCAGCATCAGTCTCAGCTCCACGCTGGGTGTCTGGGTCAGCCTCCTCCTCCTAATGTCCCTTATCAAAGCCAAAAATGGCTCTCCAAGGACAAATCACCTTTTTTTTTTTTTTGGATGGAGTCTCGCTCTGTCGCCCGGGCTGAAGTGCAGTGGCAAAATCTCAACTCACTGCAACCTCCGCCTCCCAGTTTTAAGTGATCCTCCTGCAGAGTAGCTGGGATTACAGACGTGCATTGCCATGCCTGGCTAATTTTTGTATTTTTAGTAGAGATGGGGTTTCACCATGTTGGCCAGGCTGGTTTTGAACTCCTGACCTCAAGTGATCCACCCGCCTTGGCCTCCCAAAGTGCTGCAATTACAGGTATGAGCCACCACATCCAGCCCAATTTCTTTCTTTTTCTTCCCCCTTTTGTTTGAATCAGGATCCAAGAAGATTCTTGTAGCAATTGGTTGCTATGTCTCTTAATTCTCTTTGCTTAATTAATTTATTTATTTAGAGGCGAGTTCTCGCTGTGTTGCCCAGGCTGGTCTCAAACTCCTGTGTCAAGTGATCCTCTTGCTTTTTTGAGACGGAGTCTCGCTCTGTCACCCAGGCTGGAGTGCAGTGGTGCAATCTCAGTCTCACTATGTTGTCCAGGCGAATCTCAAACTCGTGACCTCTCAAGGTGCTGGGATTACAGGCATGAGCTCCTACCACTCGACCTCCTAATTCTCTTTTAATGAATAGTTTATCCCGATATATTTTTTTCTTGTTTAGAATTTATTTATTGAAGAAAGCAGGTCGTTTGTCCTGGATGTTTCTTATCATTTGCATTTGTTGAGCAAATGCCTGTGATCCATTTCCTTCTGTTAACAGGAGTAAACTGGTGGTTGAACTTGCTGATTCTACTTCGATTTCCTGGCAAGACTGCTTCATAGGTGGTGGTGTGAATTGCGCATGCTCAAACACAACTTTGTTAGAAATTTTTTCAAACATAACACAAAAAGAGAAGGCAGAGTACAATAAATCCTTGTGGTAGCTTCCTATGGCTGCTTTAAAACGTTACCACAAACTTAGTGGTTTAAAACAACACACATTGGCCAGATGTGGTGGCTCATGTCTGTGATCCCTGCACTTTGGGAGGCTGAGGCAGGCAAACTGCTTGAGGTCACAAGTTTGAGACATCTCAAAAAAATAAATAAATTTTAAAAAATAAAGAAATAAAATATTTTGACACACTCTCTATTTCTCCCCCTCTCCCTTTATTCCTCTGCCTTTCTTTCTTCTTCATATTCTCTGTTCATCCTTCTTTCTTTTCTTTGTCTTTCTTTCTTTCTCCTTCCTTTCCTCTTATTTTGCTGCAATATTTTAAAGCAAATTCCACATATATGAACATTTTATTATATAGTTGCAACACCATTGTCTCCTAATAAAATTATCAAGAATTCCTTAGAATTATCGAAAATCCTGTCCATATACCAGTTTCCTTGATTTTCTCAGATATGTGTGTCCTGGATATCTTCTGCTTTCTCCTCCAGACCCACTCTGGGAATAGTGGTGCATGCTCAGAGTGCACTCCACCCTTCTTCACCCCGCTCTGCGCCCTGAGACGCTGCCCTGTATGGACCATGTTAATTGTTCCCCTGTTTCTGGCTGGGCTCAGCCAACTGGCGGTGCTGATAAGACGTCAGAGGATGGGAGAAAAGAAAGGGTTGAGTATTTATTTCTTGGTTCCTCCCTGCCAGTTGCAGGATCAGCTGCAACTTTCTTTTTTTCTTTTCTTTTCTTTTTTTTTTTTTTTTGAGATGGAGTCTCACTCTGTCGTCACCCAGGCTGGAGTGCAGTGGTGTGATCTCGGCTCACTGCAACCTCTGCCTCCTGGGTTCAAGCGATTCTCCTGCCTCAGCCTCCCAGGTAGCTGAGATTACAGGTGCATGCCACCATGCCCAGCTAATTTTTATATTTTTAGTAGAGACAGGGTTTTACCATGTTGGCCAAGCTGGTTTCCAACTCCTGACCTCAAGTGATCTGCTTGCTTCAGCCTCCCGAAGTGCTGGGATGACAGGCATGAGCCTCTGTGTCCAGCCTCTTGAATCTCTTTTCATCTGAAACAGTCTCCTCTCCGTTTCTTTGTGTGCTTTTATTTCATTTTATTTTTCACCTTTTTTTAAAAAATAATGAGACAGGGTCTCATTATTTTACCCAGGTTGGTCTCAAACTCCTGGGCTCAAGGGATCCTTCCGCCTCAGCTTCCCAAAGTGTTGGGATTACAGGCATGAGCCACTGAGGCAGCCCTGTGTTTGCTTTTGTGTTCATGTGGTTGATTTCTGGAGAGAGCTGGCTCAGTTGTCCAGTAGAATGGTCTATATTCTGGAATTGGCTGATTGCTTCCTTGTGAGTTTCTTTAATTTATTCCTTTGTCCCCTGTATTTCCTGAAAACTGAGGTTAGACCTAAAGGCTTGATTAGATTCAAATTTGGACATATATATATATATTTTTTTTTTCACCCAGGCTAGAGTGCAGTGGCACCATCTCAGCTCACTGCAACCTCCGCCTCCTGAGTTCAAGCTACCCTCCTGCCTCAACCTCCCATGTAGCTGGGATTACAGGCACCCAATACCATACCCGGCTAATTTTTGTATTTTTAGTAGAGATGGGGTTTCACCATGTTGGCCAGGATGGTCTCATACTCCTGACCTCAGGTGATCCACCTGCCTCAGCCTCTCAAAGCACTGGAATTACAGGCGTGAGCCACCATGTCCAGCGGTTTTCAATTTTTTATAAATAAAAAAATTTTTTTTTCAAAATTCCAAAGAAATTTTCCAAAAGAAATTCCAAAGAATTTTTTTTCCAAAGAAATTCAATTTGGTGTTTGTTTTTTAAATCAATACTTGTTGAGCTTTTGAGATCAGAACAACGGTGAAAAAGAAAACTGTCCCAATATTATGCAGTGGATAATTGTATCTTGAGATGTAATTTTCCTGTGATAGCATCTTACTGGTATGTTAAGTGCTGCATCATATTGAATGTAGATGGAAGTGAAAATGATGCAGCCTAGAAAGCTCTGTTAAATGACAGAAGAGGGGCTATAACAGCAATGAAGACGCGGGCATAAAAGGTGCCTATAAAGGGTTTGAATATATTTGTTTCATGAAATTTGAGTGCAAAAAAGAAATATTTATAAAATAACGAGCTATTCCCCAAAATATTTAAGTATGTAAGTAATTAAAAGAATAAATTAAATATTATAAGTAAGGCTAGGCACAGTGGCTCACGCCTGTAATGCCAACACTTGGGGAGGCCAAGACGGGAGGATGGTTTGAGCTCAGGAGTTTGAGACAAGCCTGGGCAATGTGGTAAAACCACGTCTCTACAAGAAATACAAAAAAAAAAATTAGCTGGGCATGGTGGTGCACATCTGCAGTCCTAGCTACTCGAGAGGCTGAGGTGGGAGGATCACTTGAGCGCAATAGGTTAAGGCTGCAGTGAGCCGTGATTGCACCACTGCCACTCCAGCCTGGGAGACAGAGTGAGATCCTGTCTCCAAAAAATGTGTGTGTGTAATAGGTAGGCATTTGACTATACCAGTGATTCTCAATCAGGGGCTATTTTGCCCTCTAGGGACAACTGTCCATGTCTAGAGATATTTTTGGTGGTGACAACTGGCAGATGGGGTGGGGGTGGGGTTGTGCTGCTGGCATCTAGTGGGTAGAGGCTAGGGATGGGGCTAAAAAATATGACAATGCACAGAACAGCCCCTACAACAAAAAATTATTTGGTTCAAAATGTTAATAGTACTGGGACTGAAAAACTCTACTGTATTAGCTATATTCCTAAGAGTTTCTATATATTCAAGTTGGCCTTAAAAAAATCTCTTTGGCATCTTATCGTCAAGAAAGTAGGAGACTGCTTATTTTAGGGGTTGCTTTATTTTTTATTATTTATTTATTTATTTTTGAGATGGAGTTTTGCTCTCGTTGCCCAAGTTGGAGTGCAATGGTGCAATCTCAGCTCACTGCAACCTCTGCCTCCCAGGTTCAAGTGATTCTCCTACCTCAGCCTCCCAAGTAGCTGGGATTACAGGCACGCGCCACCACGCCCAGTTAATTTTGTATTTTCAGTAGAGGTGGGGTTTCCCTATGTTGGTCAGGCTGGTCTCAAACTCCCGACCTCAGGCGATCCACTCACCTTGGCCTCCCAAAGTGCTGGGATTACAGACATGAGTCACTGTGCTAGGCCAGGGGTTGCTTTATGTTTGTGTTTATAAGATATTTTTAAAAGTTTTTCATCAAACCTATTTTAAATTTTAAAATAAATAAATTTACTTTAAACTAAATGATGGAGGGATGACAGAATGAGTAGGTAGGAAGAAAGAAAGAAAGAGAGAGGAAGGAAGGAAGGAAGGAAGGAAGGGAGGGAGGGAGGGAAGGAGGGACGGAGGGAGGGACCAAAATCTTGCCACTTCTCACCGCCTCCACTGCTACAGCCCTGGTCCAAGTCCCTCCACCTCCCTGCTTGATTGCAGCCTCCTCCCCCAACTCCCTGCTTCCATACTCACGTCCTCTTTAATATGTTCTTTTTCTTTCCTTTTTTTTTTTTTTTTTTGAGATGGAGTCGTTGTCGTTCACCGAGGCAGGAGTTCAGGAGCATAATCTCAGCTCACTGCAACCTCTGCCTCCCGGGCTCAAGGGATGCTCCTGCCTCAGCCTTCCAAGTAGCTGGGATTACAGGCATATGCCACCATACCCAGCTAATTTTTGTATTTTTAGAAGACACAGGGTTTCACCATTTTGGCCAGGCTGGTCTCAAACTCCTGACTAATGTGATCGTCCCACCTCAGCCTGCCAAAGTACTGGAATTACAGGCATGAGCCACTGCACCCGGCCTAGTCTGTTCCTAACACAGCAGTGAGGCTGAACTATTCAACGTCAGTCACCTGACACCACTCCTCTGCTCAAAGCCCCCAGGGCCTTCCATCTCACTTACAGGAAAAGTCAAAGTCCTTTAAAGCACCTGCAAGATCCTGTAAGACCTCACCTCACCCCCTACATCTCACTCCCCATGCTGTAGTTGTTCGTTCTGCTCTTCCGGCCCTTCCTCAACACACTCTCACCTTGCCCTTTTATTTTTCTTTTTTGTTTTTTGTTTGTTTGTTTTTGAGACAGACTCTCGCTCTGTCAGCCAGGCTGGAGTTCCGTAGTGCGATCTCGGCTGTCTGCAACCTCCTCCTCCCAGGTTCCAGCAATTCTCCGGCCTTAGCCTCCTGAGTAGCTGGGATTACAGATGCCCGCCACCACACCAGCTAATTTTTGTATTTTCAGTAGAGATGAGGTTTCACCATGTTGGCCAAGCTGGTCTCGAACTCGATCTCAGGTGATCTGCTCACCTTGGCCTCCCAAAGTGCTGGGATTACAGATGTGAACCACCTTGCCCGGCCTCATCTCACCCTTTTGCACCTGCTGTTCTCTCTACCTGAAACACTCTTCCTCAGACACTCAAAGTTTGGTCTTTCCTCAAATGCCACTTTCTCGGTGGGGCCTTTCCTGACCACCCTAATAAGTTGCAGCCATCCCCACCTCATTCCCAGGCCCTCACCCTGCTTTCCTTTTCTCTATAGCACATATCACATCTAATATAACATGTCTTTTATTTACTTACTTTGCTCATTATCTTCTCCCCAACTAAACTGTAATCTCCTTGAGTTTATTGCCAAGATCTGGAACATGGACTGGTACATTGCATATGCTGGATAAAGCTTATTGAATGAATGAATGAATGACATTAGAGAGAGGAAGTGATTTATCTAAGTAACATAGCTGGCAGGTAGCAGAGCTGGAATTAGGACCTAGATACACTAAATTAGGGCAGTCCTGCATAACTATTATAAAGGTATTGTCCAGTTCTTTCTGCCTTCAAAACCTGTCCTTTGCCAAGAGTATTG
Source organism: Cacajao melanocephalus (assembly GCA_963573385.1). Lineage (NCBI taxonomy): Eukaryota > Metazoa > Chordata > Mammalia > Primates > Pitheciidae > Cacajao > Cacajao melanocephalus. The sequence continues at coordinate 67,128 of CAUYLG010034717.1, read as the reverse complement.
TGGACGGGCTGGGTGCGGTGGCTCACACCTGTAATCCCAGCACTTTGGGAGGCTGAGGCGGGTGGATCACTAGGTCAAGAGATCAAGACCATCCTGACCAACGTGGTGAAACCCCGTCTTTAAAAAAAAAAAAAGAGTGTTGTGGACACTTTGTTGCTGTGAGTATTGCTTTTCTCATCAAGAAATGGAGGATAATGAGGGTGAAAGAATACCATAGGGAAAAGGGCACAGGTTTTAGAATCAATGAGACTTGAGTTCAATTCCTGATGCCACCTGCTTTCTGTGTGAACTTGAAAAAGTCAAATGACCTCTTCAAGCCTGCTTTCTAATTTGCAAATGGGAATAATCATGTAGGAATAATCACAACCTCATTCTGTTGTGAAGAGTATCAGACCAAAGGGAAAAAAGGTTATGAAGATTGGAAAGGAAAAGCAAACCTGCCATCTTCACAGACAATATGACCTTTTCCATAGAAAAATTGCAGCAATTCCATGGAAAAATTATTAGAACCAGAAAAGCACTTAAACATGTAAAAAGCAATCATGTTCCTTTAAACAAGCAATTAAACAAAAATGACATTTTTAAGAAGACACAACTTACAATAGCAAGAAAACTATTTTGGCTTGTTTTTTTTTTTTTCCTTTTTTTGGCCAAAGATGTGCAGGATCTTTGAGATGGAGTCTTATCCTGTCGCCCAGGCTGGAGGGCAGTGGCACTATCTTTGCTCACTGCAGCCTCCACCTCTTGAGTTCAAGCAATTCTCCCACCTCAGCTTCCCCAGTAGCTGGGACTACAGGTGCACACCACCATGGTTGGCTAATTTTCTTTCTTTTTTTTTTTTTTTTTTTCATTAGAGATAAGGTTTCACCATGTTAGCCAGGCTGGTCTCGAACTCCTGACCTCAGGTGATCTTCAGCCTTGGCCTCCCGAAGTGCTGGGATTACAGACACGAGCCACTGCACCCAGCCCTAAGATGTGCAAAATCTTGATGAGGAAAATTATAAAAGTAATTTTTAAAAAAACAACAAGAGGCTGGGCGCAGTGGCTCACACCTGTAATCCCAGCACTTTGGGTGACTGAGGTGGGCGGATCATGAGGTCAGGAATTCAAGACCAGCCTGGCCAACATAGTGAAACCCTGTCTCTACTAAAAATACAAAAATTAGCTGGGCATGGTGGCATGTGCCTGTAGTCCCAGCTATTTGGGAGGCTGAGGCAGGAGCATCACTTGAACCCAGGAGGTAGAGGTAATGGTGAGCCAAGATCGTGCCACTGCACTCCAGCCGGGGCAACAGAGTGAGACTCCATCTAAAAAAAAAAAAAAAAAAAAAACAAGAATTAAATAAATGGGTAGATGTACCATATTCATGCATGAGACTGTCAATATCATCAAAATACAAATTCTTCCCAATTTAATCTATAAGTTTAGAGCCAGTCTAATCAATATCCCAATAGAGTTTTCCCAGAAAATTTACAGGCTAATCCTAAAATGCCAAATGAAAACGCGTGGTGGCTTTTTGGGAAGCTGAGGAGGGTGGATCACCTGAGGTCAGTAGTTCAAGACCAGCTGGGCAACATAGTGAAACCCTGTCTCTACTAAGTAGGCTGAGGCAGGAGAATGGCTTGAATCTGGGAGGCAGAGGTTGCAGTAAGCCAAGATCTCGCCACTGCACTCCAGCCTGGGCAACAGAGTGAGACTCTGTCTAAAAAAAAAAAAAGAAAAAACGAAAAAGCAAAGAGCCAAGGGTAACAGAGAAATTTTTGAAGAACAAGGACATATATATGAACAACGAGGATACCTGAAAGGACTTTTCACATCACATGTCAAGTCTTAATATAAAGTCATAGTATTGGCCAAGAACAGTGGCTCACGCCTGTAATCTCAGCACTTAGGGAGGCTGAAGTGGGCGGATCACAGGGTCAGGAATTTGAGACTAGCCTGACCAACATGGCAAAACCCCATCTCTACTAAAAATACAAAATGTAGCCAGGTGTGGTGGTGGGTGCCTGTAATCCCAGCTACTCAGGAGGCTGAGGCAGGAGAATCGCTTGAACCTATGAGGCGGAGGTTGCAGTAAGCCAAGATCACGCCATTGCACTCAAACCTGGGTGACAGAGCAAGACTCCATCTCAAATAAATAAATAAATAAATAAATAAAATAAAAAATAAAATAAACAAAATCACAGTATTAAGACAGAGTGGGGCTGGGCATAGTGACATACACCTGTAATCCCAGCACTTTAGGAGGCCGAGGCAGGTGGATCGCCTGAGGTCAGGAGTTCAAGACCAATCTGGGCAACACGGTGAAACCCCATCTCTAAGAAAAATACAAAAATTATGCCAGGTGCAGTGGCTCACGCTTGTAATCCCAGCACTTTAGGAGGCCGAGGCAGGCAGATCACGAGGTCATGAGATTGAGACCATCCTTGTTAACACAGTGAAACCCCATCTCTACTAAAAATATAAAAAATTAGCCGTGCATGGTGGCACGTGCCTATAGTTTCAGATACTCAAGAGGCTGAGGCATGAGAATCGCTTGAACCTGGGAGGCAGAGGTTGCAGTGAGCCAGGATCACGCCACTGCACTCCAGCCTGGGCGACAAAGCAAGACTCTGTCTCAATAAAACAAAACAAAACAAACAAACAAAAAGCCAGGGCGGTGGCATATGCCTATAAACTCTGATGCTCCAGAGGCTGAGGCAAGGAGGATCGCTTGAACCTGGGAGACGGAGATTGCAGTGAGCTGAGATCATGCCCTTGCACTTCAGCCTGGGTGACAGAGGGAGATTCCATCTCAAAAGAATAAACAAATAAATAATAAATAAAAGACAGACTGATATTTTTTTTCTTTTATAGAGATGGGGTCTCACTATGTTGCCCAGCCTGATCTCAAACTCCTGAGTTCAAACGATCCGCCCACCTTGGCCTCCCAAAGTGCTGGTATTACAGGCGTGAGCCACCTTGCCTAAGAGTGATATTATCATAGTGATTCCAAAACCCATGCTCTTCTCCTTGTGGTATTCTTCCACCCCCACTATCCTTCATTTACTGATAAGAAAAGGGCTACTCACTGAAGTGAGGAGGGATCAACAGTGGAAAAAAACAAAACAGAGACCCCATAAATAGAGAGCTCATCTACAGAAATTGACACGTATCACAGAGTTGCCATTGCAGTTCAATAAGAGTAGATATTAGCTACTAATAGCCACTAATAGTGCAAGTTATTAGCTATCCATTAAGGAAAAAATAAAATTAGATCTCTCAAATCATACCCAGAATTAAATTCCAAATGGAGTAACAACCCATGCAAAGAAAATATGCAAAGTTCTGGAAGAAAATAGAGAAGAATATCTTTATGATCTAGGGGTAAGAGAAAAAAAAACGTTTTTTTTTTTTGGTTGGTTTGTTTGTTTTGTTTTGAGATGGAGTCTCACTCTGTTGCCCAGACTGGAGTGCAGTGGCACACTCTGGGCTCATCACAACCTCTGCCTCCCGGGTTCAAGCAATTCTCCTGCCTCAGCCACCCAAGCAGCTGGGATTATAGGTGGACGACACCACGCCCGGCTAATTTTTGTATTTTCAGTAGAGACGGAATTTCACCATATTGATCTCGAACTCCTCACCTCGTGATCTGCCCGCCTCAGCCTCCCAAAGTGCTGGGATTACAGATGTGAGCCACCACGCCCAGCCAAAATAAAAAAAATTTTTTTAAAGAAGACAGAGTCTAGCTTGTCACCCAGCGGGAGTGAAGTGGTGCGATCTTTGCTCACTGCAGCCTCTGTCTCTGTGCTCAAGTGATCCTCCCACCTCAGCCTCCCAAGTAGCTAGGACTAGAGGCACATGTATTTTTTGTAAAGGTGGGGTTTCACCATGTTGCCTAAGCTAGGTCTCAAACTCCTGGCCTCAAGCAATCTGTCCACCTCAGTCTCCCAAAGAGCTGGGATTACAGGCGTAAGCACCATGCCCAGCCAAGAAAACTTCTTAAATTAAGACATGGAAATTACAAATAATAAAGAAAAGCTGGATAAATTTGACCATAGAAATTTGAAAACTGTATACATTAAAACACACTGTAAAACATGAAAACCAGGTGCAGTGGCTCACACCTGTAATCCCAGCTCTTTGAGAGGCTGTGGCAGGCGGATCAGTTGAGCCCAGGAGTTCAAAACCAGCTTGGGCAATATAGCAAGACCCCATCGCTACTAAAAATACAAAAATGGCCAGGTGCAGTGGCTCATACCTGTAATCCCAACACTTTAGGAGGCTGAGGCAGGCAGATCGCTTGAGCCCAGGAGTTTGAGACCATCCTGGGCAACATAGCGAGACCCTGTCTCTACTAAAAATATAAAAACTAGCCTGGTATGGTGGCACGTGCCTGTAATCCCAGCTACTCAGGAGGCTGAGACATAACAATCTCCTGAGCCCAGGAGGCAGAGGTTGCTCTGAGTCAAGACTTCACAACTGCACTCCAGCCTGGGTGACAGAGGAGGCCTCTGTCTCAAAAAACAAACAAACAGGCTGGGCACAGTGTCTCAGGCCTGTAATCCCAACACTTTGGGAGGCCAAGGCAGGTGGATCACTTGAGGTCAGGAGTTTAAGACAAGTATGGCCAACATGGTGAAACCCAGTCTCTACTAAAAATACAAAAATTAGCCAGGCATGGTGGCTGGTACCTGTAATCCCAGCTATTTGGGAGGCTGAGGCAGGAGAATCCCTTGAACCCAGGAGGCAGAGGTTTCAGCGAGCTGAGATGGCACCATTGCACTCCAGCGAGAGCAACAAGAGCGAAACTCGGTCTCAAAAAACATAAAACTGATGAAGAGTCACAGATCAGGAGAAGATATTTGCAACACATATAACAAAGAATTTTCAGCCATTATATAATATAAATTTTATAAGTCAACTTTAAAGAAAAACCCAGCAGAAAAATAAGAAAAGAATAGGCAATTCACAGAAGGAAAAGCCCAAATGATCAAGAAATATAAAAATATAGTCAACATTTCGGAATATCAGGCGCCTAAGTTAAAACAATCACCACCCGCCTGAATGGAAGAAATTCAAGTCTGCCAATTCCGAGTACTGGAGAGGATACAGAGCAATGGAAACTCTCATTACCCTGCCAAAAGACGGTGTAGCTGCCACTACTATTTTGGAAATTAATTTCATAATAAATGCTTGCCAGATGATGTGCCAATAATTTTATAATAAAGTTGAAAATGTGCACATTCTTCGCAAGTATTTACCAAAAATATTAAATACAGAAGTAAGGAAACAGACATTTGTATATTTTTTCAATGCAATCCTGTACATATGTTAAAATGAAAAGAGCTGCATATAATAACAAGGATAATAAACATGCAATACTAAAAAAGCATGTTGCAGAGGATAAATTACACTTTTTGAGACAAGGTCTGGCTCTATCACCCAGGCTGGAGTGCAGTGGCGCAATCTCGGCTCACTGCAACCTCCACCTCCTGGGCTCAAGGCATCCTCCCACCTCAGCCTCCTGAGTAGCAGGGACTACAGGCACGCACCACGTGCCAGATAACTTTTGCATTTTTTGTAGAGATAGGGTTTCTCCATGTTGGCCAGGCTGATCTTGAAATCCTGGAATCAAGTGATCTGTCTGCCTTGGCCTCCCCAAGTGCTGGATTACATGAGCCACTTTGCCTGGTCAGATAACATTTCTTAACACATTAAAACATTGTTATGTTGGAGAACACAATACACATGCATCCATATATAAAGACAAATTCAGGATATGATTACCTCTGGGAAAGGGGGTAAATTAGTGTGGGTGCACAGGAGGCTTCTATTATAACTGTAATATTTAACACTATAGTGAATACACAGGTGTTTGTAATACTATTCTACAGATTATATCTGTTTTATATTCTATAAGACAAATACATGAGCCTGATATTGGCCAAGAGAATCTGGAGAGTGAGAGAGTGAGAAGTCCAGGAACATGCCACATCATCTATCAGGCTTGCCATTAAGTTGTAGTAGTTAAGAAGGGTTGATATAGACGATTCCAAGGACAGATGATAGTGCAAAAGAACAGAATAGAGAGTGACGGGACGAAGGGGATTGCACTGAAGAAACATACCAATGTCTGCTCTACAACCAGAGGACCCCGAGAGCCCAAAAGTAACTTGGGCAGAGACTCCTGGGGATGAACAGCCCTGAATCTTCTCTTCCTCCTCACCACAACCTCAGCTTCTCTCTCTCCCTCCCTCTTTCTCTCTCTCCCTCTCAACTTCTCTCAAACTTTGGGAGTTTGAATCCCGTCTCTGCCACTTCACAACTGCATCACCTTGGACAAGTCCGTGGGCCTCCCTGAGTCTCAGAGTCTTCATCTGTGAAGCACCCCATCCTCACAGTGGGATTCAGCCAGTACAGGACAACACCTGGCCGCTATCATCCTCCTCTCTCCTCTCTCCTCTCCTCTCCTCTCCTCTACCTCTTCTTCTCCCTCATCCTTTCCCTCCCTTGCTCAGGGCTGAGTCCTGCTTACCCTCCCTCTCCAGCTCAGGAGCAAAGCAAGAACTGCTCTGCTCCCCATCTGGTAAGAAAGATCGCCTCGGCATGCACTGTATCCTGAGAGGAAGCCTCAGACCATGCAGGGGAGGCCTGACGGGGAGAAAAATCCAGACCAGGAGATTCAAAGGCAGGGAGGTCCCCGGAGACTTAGGGCAGCAGAGGAGTTAAGTTCAAAGAAGCCCTGGATGAGGCCCCTGGCTTTGCCTGGGCAGGGGAGAGCCTGGGAAAGCCCACAGAGCCCGGGCACTCTTCTTAGAGCCCTGAGACTAGAAAGCCATGACATTGGTATGAAACGTAACTGTCATGAGTCTAACTCAGTGGTTCGAAGAGAGGTCTCCAGCCAGTTGCAGTGCCTCACGCCTATAGCCCAAGCACTTTGGGAGGCCGGAGTGGGTGGATCGCTTGAGCCCAGGGTTCGAAACCAGCCTGGGCAACATAGTGAGACCTCACATCTAGAAAAAAAAAAAGAAAAAAGAGAGAGAGAGACAGAGAGAGAGAGAGGTCTCCAAGAGTAACTCAGGCTTCCTCCACGAGGGAAATAGGATGGTTGGAGAACAAGTAAAGGAGAGATCTTCTCTCCATGCACTCTTTTATAACTATTGAAATTTTAATTTGTTATTACCTCTCATTTTGGGTTTGTTTTTTTAATTAAAAAACTGAGTCTGGGCATGGTGGCTCACGCCTGTAATCCCAGCACTTTGGGAGGCTGAGGCGGGCTGATCACGAGGTCAGGAATTCGAGGCTACCAAAAATACAAAAAAAAACAGCTGGTTGTAATGGCACATGCCTGGAATCCCAGCTACCCAGGAGGCTGAGGGAGGAGAATCACTGAACCTGACAGGAAGAGGTTACAGTGAACTGAGATCAGGCCACTGCACTCCAGCCTGGGCAGCAGGGCAAGACTCTGTCTCAGGAAAAAGAAAAAAAAAAGAGGTAAGAGGCCAGGTGGAGTGGCTCATGCCTGCTGTAATCCCAGCACTCTGGGAGGCCAAGGCGAGAGGATCACTTGAGTCCAGGAATTCAAAACCAGCCTAGGCAACTTGACGAAACCCTGTCTCTACAAAAAATATGAAAATTAGCATGGTGGTACATGTCTGTGGTCCCAGCTACACATGAAGGGACTGAGGTGGGAGGATCGTTTGAGCCCAGGAGGTCCAGGCTGCCATGAGCCAAGATCATGCCACCACTGCACTCCAACCTGGGTGACAGAGTGCGATCGTGTCTCAATAAATAAACAGTAAAACATTTAAAAAAGAAATGGACTCTGGGACTAGACTCACCTAAGTTTAAATTCCACTAGAGTCTCTTAGCTGTGGTACATTAGGCAACTTTCGTAACCTCTCTGAGCCTATTTCCATAGCTGTAAAATGAAGACAAGAATATCTACTTCATAAAGGTTTTAGACAACTGTATAAGATAATGCTTGTAAAAGCCTTGAGCATGGCATTTGGCTCCCAGGAGACATGTGGTAAATGCCGGTAACTGGAGTTTTTCTTTTTTTGAGACAGAGTCTTGCTCTGTGCCCAGGCTGGAATGCAGTGGCGCAATCTCAGCTCACTGTAAACTCTGCCTCCTGGGTTCAAGCGATTCTCCTGCTTCAACCTCCCGAGTAGCTGGGATTACAGGTGCCCACCACCACGCCCAGCTAATTTTTGTATTTTTAGTAGAAACAAAGTTTCACCATGTTGGTCAGGCTGGTTTCAAACTCCTGACCTCAGATGATCCACGTGTGTTCTTATTATCAGTGTGCTGTAAGTCCTAGGGCCATAGGAAGCAACATTGAGACAGCTGGGAGTGCTAGCCTCACCTGTCATGCTCGTTGGTGCAGCTGGGACCCCTGGCTCTGCTCCTGCCTTTTTGACCCACTGTGCTGCCCTGGCTGCCAGCGCATGAGGAGGGTGAGAAGTGGTGATGGGGTTACTGACCTACTGACTGAACAGTAAGGCAGGGGCAGGGGCGCATCTAGGGGAAGGGCAGTTCTATGGTATGTACAGGTGGTTGCATTGCTCTGTGTGTGTGTGTGTGTGTGCGCGCGCGTGTGCGCGCGCACATGCACATATGTGGGGAAGATATTTGTGAGACCTTGTGGAGTAGGTTTCTTTGCAGTGACTGGGTGGAGGGTCTTCCAGGTTGGGGTGTGTGTCCGTCAGTGCAGTTGTGCCTCCTGTGTGTCTGTGAGGATGTTTTTCCTTGGGTTAGGATCTGCATCACCTGAGGCAATTTTGTCTGTTGGTGCCAGTTTGTGTATGTGTATAGGGAGGGTCATGGGTTGTATCTGTGGATGATGAGGGTCTGTTGTGTGTCACGAAGGGGTTCTGTGGGTGATGAGGATGTGTTTTGTGTGGTCTGTAGGGGAGTGTGTGTGAATGGCCGTGAGGGGTGAGAGGATTGTGCTGTGTCTGTGGGCAACAAAGACAGGCTGTGTGTGTGTTGGGGGGGTGCTGGCAGGAGGGCAGTCAGGATCACCTAGCTTTGTAGACCCTTCCAGAATCTGAGTAGGCTTGGAGATTCTGCAGGGCAGCTAGATGAAGTGGTCAAACCTGAGTCCTTCCCTCAGGCCACCAGCCTCTTACCTGAGAAACGGCGGGGATGGTGGCCCAGGCGCTGGCAAACAGGCTGAGGCAGACGGGGGCCTCTGAGAGCATGTTTCCTTGCAGCTTCTCCGGGAGCTCTTGGACGGCTTCTCAGGAAGCGCAAGAAGCAGGAAATGAGTGGAGAGGAGGCAGAGGACGGGTCCAGACGCAGGTGTGTGACTCACTCTGCTCTAGCCTCCAATGGGCAGCAGCAGGATGAAGGGTTAGGAAAGGCCTGCCCCCAGGCTCTGCTGTGTGGGCAGGGCAGCTGAGGCCAGGAAGGCAGCTCCTGGGGTGGGGCCCCAACACCAAGGTCACCGGGAATACCCACATCCAGCCAGGTACACCAGCTCATCCCACAACACCAGGCTGGGCTCCTGCCGCCAGATGCTGCGCCCCTCTGGGAGGAAGGGCTGGACTTGGGCTGGCAGAGGAGAGAAGAACTGGGTCCTTCACTGAGGGGTAGATGAGCCCTGACTTAGAGAAGGACCCAGCCCTGTCCTCAGGAGCTCCCAGCCTGGGCCTTGTCCTAAGAAACCTAGGCTTCAGTGGGCACAGCCCCGAATCCGGTGAGCCCCAAACTGATGAAAAAGACCCAAAACGGCTTCTAGAAGGCACCCCTGTCTTAGGGGACACACAGCCAGTTTGCCCACAGGAGGCCAGTCCAATGGGTGTGACAAAGCTGCACCTACAGGTGCCCTCAACCGAAGAGGAGACAGCCCTGCCTTCAGAAATGCACAGCCTCTGGGAAAGAGAAGATTCTGCCTTCTGAAGCCATATCCAGCTGAGAGGGACACAAAGACATCCCTGTCCCCACAGCCCCCAGACTGAAGGAAAAGACAAACCCTTGCTCTGAGGAGCCCCTTGTCTGACCAAGGCAAAGGACCAGAGTTTTAGGACTGCACCTGGGATTCCAACTTTGCAGGTTCTGCACTGAAAGTTACGCTGTTTCTATTAATACCTCTGCCCACCCCTGACCCTGCAACCAAAATATTGGGCTTAGCAGGGAGCAGAGGTGTCAGGCCACAGAGGAAAGCAAACTGGGCCATGGCATAGGTGGACATTCTCAAATACCAGCTCAAAGAATCTGCCAGATCAGGGTGTAACTGCCACCTCTGGTCCTCAGCTTGAGCCCTGCAGTGAATGTTCTCTGAGCCTGCTTCCTGAGTCTGTAACAGCAAGACATACACCCTACCTCCCACTTAGCGTGATGACTGCACATACCAGGAGTTCCGTAAATGAAAATCACTTTATTTACCCAAGCTCCTGTCCAGTGTCCTGGGGTTGGGAGTCAACTCCTTTCCCCACATCAGACTCAGTTAGAGAACTTGTTAAAAATAAAGGTAGAGGGCCGGGCGTGGTGGCTTATGCCTGTAATCCAAGCACGTTGGAGGCCAAGGCAGGCGGATCACCTGAGGTCGGGAGTTCAAGACCAGCCTGACCAACATGGTGAAACCCCGTCTTTAAAAAAAAAAAGAAGAAAGAAAAATAAAGGTAGAGCCGAGCATGGTGGCTCACGCCTGTAATCCCAGCACTTTGGGAGACGGAGGTGGGTGATCACGTGGGGTCAGGAGTTTGAGACCAGCCTGACCAACATAGTGAAACCCCGTCTCTACTAAAAATACAAAAATTAGCCAGGTGTGGTGGCAGGCGCCTATAATCCCAGCTACTTGGGAGGCTGAAGCAGGAGAATCACTTGAACCCAAGAGGCTGAGGTTGCAATGACCTGAGATCGCACCATTGCACTCCAGCCTGGGTGACAAGAGCGAACTCTGTCTCAATAAAATAAAAAATAAAATTAATTAATTAATTAAATAAAGGTTTAGGCCAGGCATGGTGGTGTATGTCTGTAATCTCAACATTGTTGGAGGCTGCGGCAGAGGATCACCTGAGACCAGGAGTTTGAGACCAGACTTGGCAACAAATCCAGACCCCCATCTCTAAAAAAAAAAAAAAAAAAAAAAAATTAGCCAGGTGTGGTGGTGCGCACCTGCAGTCCCAGCTATTTTGGAGACTGAGGTAAGAGGATCGCTCAGGCCTGGGAGATTGAGGCTGCAGTGAGCCATGATTGCACAACTGCACTCCAGCCTGGGTGACAGAGCAAGACCCCATCTCAAAAAAAAAATCAACAAGATTGCTGGTGATGGGGCCAGGAAGTGAATTTTTTTTTTTTTGAGATGGAGTTTCACTCTTGTTGCCCAGGCTGGAGTGCTATGGCTCGATCTCGGCTCACCGCAACCTCTGCCTCCCAAGTTCAAGCGATTCTCCTTCCTCAGCCTCCGTAGTAGCTGGGATTACAGGCTTGCACCACCAATTCTTTTTTTTTTTTTCAGTAGAGATGGGGGTTTCTCCATGTTGGTCAGGCTGGTGTCAAACTCCTGACCTCAGGTGATCCGCCTGCCTTGGCCTTCCAAAGTGCTGGGATTACAGGTGTGAACCACTGCTCCTGGCCAGGAAGTGAAATTTTAACAAGCACCCAGGTGATTCCAAGGTAGTAGTTCATGGAGCAATACAGGCTTGGAGGGACTCCAGAGGAATCCAGGGAGAGGAGAGTTAAGTCCTTCAGGGGCTCTTTCTTTTTCTTTTTTTTTTTTTTTTTTTTATTTTTCGAGAAGGAGTTTTGCCCTGTAGCCCAGGCTGGAGTGCAATGGTATGATCTCAGCTCACAGCAACCTCTTCTTCCTGGGTTCAAGTGATTGTCCTGCCTCAGCCTCCCACGTAGCTAGTGTTACAGGAATGTACTATCATGCCTGGCTAATTTTCTATTTTCAGTAGAGATGGGATTTCTCCAGTTGGTCAGGCTGGTCTCGAACTGCCAACCTCAGGTGATCCACCTTCAAGAGCTCAACTATGCTTACCTATCTCCCACCATGGGACTGGCAGCCCAGCTGAGCCACAGGTGTGTGGTTAGGGTAATGGCATTACTGACAGAACACTAAGCTCTGCCTACCCCCAACCTCTTGGAGGACTGGCTGTACCTGCCTGATGTCCCCAGCCCTGGCTGGGTTAAATTGGGAGCTTGTTAAAAATCCAGCTGTCTGGCCGAGCGCGGTGGCTCACGCCTGTAATCCCAACACTTTGGGAGGCCGAGGTGGGTGGATAATGAGGTCAGGAGTTTGAGACCAGCCTGGTCAAGATGGTGAAATCCTGTCTCTACTAAACATATTTTAAAAATTAGTCGGGCATGGTGGTGAGGGGCAGGTGATCCAGATGTGCTAGGATGAAGTTAGGGAGCCGGGAAGGAAATGGAAAGGGGCAAATCCTGTTTCCTTGAGGTTCCACCCTCAGAGCAGGCCCAGACCCATCCACAACCTCCCACACACTTCCTCCTACCTCCACTGGGCCCCAGGGAAGCGGGAGGGGCCAGAAGGTGAAGCTGGCTGTGGCTGCTCCAGGAAGCAGCTGAGAAGCCACAGCCATAGGGTGGGGGGGATTCAGATGACTGGAATGCCAAAGGTAGCAGCGATTCTCCCGCCTCAGCTTCTTGAGTAGCTGGGACACAGACGCGCACCACCACACCCAGCTAATTTTTATATTTTTAGTAGAGACGGGGTTTCACTATGTTGACCAGGGTGGTCTCAAACTCCTGACCTCTAGTGATCCTCCTGCCTCAGCCTCCCAAAATGTTGGGATTACAGGCGTGAGCCACCACGCCTGGCCTAGATTTCATTTTAAAGGTGCAGTTCCCACTATACATACTAGGATGCCGAGGCTGAGTTGATGTTTCCAGCTGTACCTGGCTGCCTCCTTCCATCGCATCTCTGCCCACAAAGGCCCTCTTGCCAGCAGTTGGCCCCGAAGCTGGGGAGCCTGTCTGCTCCATTAGTCACAGAAAAAAAGAAAAGTGGCTCAACCAGCCTTTCATCCTCTCTGGGTCCTGGTTCTCCTCCAGCAAGCCTTCCCTGTCCAGACAGCTCCCCTTAACCTATTCATGGATGAAGGGGCGGGAGAGGATGGCACTGTCATAGCCACAGCCCCACCCTGGAAGCCAGTCTTGGCTGTGCTGCCTCAAATCAACACACAGCACACACCCCTTTCCCCAGGCAGGTCATCACAGAGATTGCTCCAAGCAGGGTTATAAGAATGTGCTGGGACCACTGCTGATCTTCTGAGTGGGTCTGTCACTAAAATGCACCAGAAAGGAAGTGGGAAGACTTTGGTCCATCTAGGAAAATAGGATGCCCTAACCGAAACCCAAATTCCTCAATATGCCATTATGATCTCCCTGGTCTCATCTCACCTCACGTCTGTGCTCCAGGCACAACAAACGTTATTCAGTCCCATGAATGGGCTAGGCTCTTCCCTCTAGGTCTTTGCACATGCTGTTTCCTCTGACTGAAACACCTTTCCTCAAGTCCTACCCGTTCTGTGCCAGACACTGTTGTTTCCAGCAGGCATTCTTTCATCCTTGCCAACAAAACTTTATTTTATTGGAAACAGGTGCCCAATCCCAAGGAGTAAGGTTTGGTGTATTGCCCATTCATTCTCCTTGGTGGCTCTCCCAGCCAAACTTACCAACATGGGTCCAAGTGACCCATTTTCTAACCAGTGACACCTTCTGGGAAAAATTTTGCTTCCTGGACAACTTATTTCTATTTGGTAGTTGTTAAAAGATGTGGTGCTAGAACCTTCTTACAACTATGAAATGCCAAGCCCTCCAGAGAGGATGGAGAAGCATAGTAAGAGCCTGTTTCCTTGGAGGTATTACTGAGTGAATGATACCACCACAAACAATACCTGAAACCACCTGTCTCCTCTTACGGAAGTAAAATATTCCTCTAATTCTTTTTGCTAGTTATTCCTTGCAGCCAAAACATTCCTAACTGATGCATCAGCCCTGGGCTCCAGTTTTTTTGTTTTGTTTTGAGACAGAGTTTCACTCTTGTTGCCCAGGCTAGAGTGCAATGGCACGGTATCGGCTCACTACAACCTCCACCTCCTAGGTTCAAGCGATTCTCCTGATTCGGCCTCCCAAGTAGCTGGGATTACAGGCATGTGCCACCACACCTGACTAATTTTGTATTTTTAGTAGAGATGGGGTTTCTCTATGTTGGTCAGGCTGGTCTCGAACTGGCTGGTCACCGGCTTCAGGTGATCTGCCTGCCTTGGCCTCCCAAAGTGCTGGGATTACAGGTTTGAGCCACCGTGTCCAGCTTTTAAAGAGGCCACTTTCTCCAGGAATATTCCCTGGCTGCTAAAACAGAGATCAAGGGCCCCTCCTCGGAGCAGTGGACACAGTCTCATTGCCTGTGTGCCCCAACTGTGAGGCAGGCAACAGGGGTCCTGAGGTGTTCACCATTTTATTTCTAAACCAGTATATTTGTTCAATGAATAAACACACCTAATATGATTTGAATTTGTGTTCCCGCCCAAATCTCATGCCCAATTGTAATCCCCCAATTGGAGGAGGGACCTGGTAAGAAGGGGCAGCACCCTTTGCTGTTCTTGTGATAGTGAATTCTCCCTATCACTGCACTGTCTCATGGTAGTGGGATCTGGTTGTTTCAAGGTGTATAGCACCTCCCCCTGCATGCTCTTCCTCCTGCTCTGGCCATGTAAGACGTGCCTCCTTCCTCTTCATCTTCTGCCTCAATTGTTAAGTTTCCTGAGGCCTCCCCAGCCATGCTTCCTGTACAGCCTGTGAAACCATGAGTCAATTAAACCTCTTTTCTTTATAAATTACCTAGTCTCAGGTAGTTGTTCATAGCACCGTGAGAACCATAGCTAATTGCTGGCACAGCCTCCTTGAGGGCAAAGGTACGTTTGCAGATGGCTGAACTAAACCACCACCACTTAAGCTCTAAGGAAGGGGTGTGTGCACCCACATCCTGGAGTGAGATGGGGGTCACTTTGCTTTGCCTGGCTAGAAAAGATAATCATCGCCCCCTACTCAGGACAGTCTGCATTACCTCACGGAATGTATCACTTTAGCAGGGCAACTAAACATTTCCTCCCTCTGCCTTGGTCCAGTTTTAGCCAGAGGCACACCCACCCATCCACCCACCCACTCACCCCTGTGCTCTACTTCATGTGTGGTTTGGATGTGCTCAGCTGTACTTGGAAGGACAGTGAGACACCCAAGCCTCTGTCCTCTCCCATAAAGAAATCAAAGCTGCACTTCTCATGATATTAAAAGACATTGTGCCTTTCGTAGCCATGGTGCCTGTTTACTCGTCTACAAGACATTGCAGAAAGCAAAAGTCTAGTTTTGAGTCACCTAGTTTCCTGTATCTTCACATTTCAAGTGTCACCTTTCCACGTCTCACTTTAGGCCCCACCGGAGGGCTGATTCTGTGGCTGGAAGCAAGCTAGACTTTGAGCATAGACTATGAGCTGGACGCTTCATACGTTACTTCATTTAATCCTCGAAACAATCAGTATCTTCATTTTACACAGAAATAATAGTTTTATAGATGAAGACACTACGGTTTGCCCAGGTCTGTCCAATCCCAAAGCATTTCGGGGTTGAGCCAAGCCAGACAAGGGACCCAAAAGGGATAGTACAAGGAAGAATACATCAACAGTTAGGGTATAAAAATTTATTATACATAAAGAATATTACCACTAACAAATGCAGACAGGCTATGACACCATGGTACTGGGTGGAGGACGGCTAGCTCTTTGGAAAGTGAAAGGTTTGGGTGGCGTGGGCCTCATGCCACGCTGATTGGTCAGTAGACGGGAGGGCACATGCCAAACGCCACAGGGCATCAGGGCAGCAGGTACCTGCTCTGAGTGCCCACAAGTGTTCCCTGTCTCATCTGGGCCTTCAAAGGGAGCACACCCAAAAGCGAGCAACTGAAGCAAAGGGGCTTCCTAAGGTGCCCCAGGCCTGTCTCTGCAGTGACAGCGACACCATTTTAAGCAATATGTTTAATTGGATGATTTCCACAAACTATCCACGAAGTTTCTAACCATCACAGTTCAGTGAAGTACAAAACATTAAGTTACAGGCTGTGGGAAGAGAAGGCAGCACCAGTGGTGGCACCTTCCAATCCTGGTGGTTCTAGGGGCAGGGAGAGGGGAAGGTCTTCTTTTTAAACCAAGCCCCTCATTTCAATGTACAAAAGAATTACTCTGATCGATATTAAACTGTACTGAAAACAAAACGGACTAAAAAGCAAATACTACTCTATGTTGGGGTGGAAGTGGGAGGAAAGAATGAGTCCTTCGAAGCAGGAAGGGAGACAGCAGGGGGAAGGTTCTGTGCCTGTGACCCTGGGCGGTCACTCACGCTGCTCCATTTTTACTTTTGGTGGTCTCAGGAAGGTCCGGTTTTTCTTCTCTTTCTTCCCCTTTGTATTGGCTTGGAAATTTCGCCAACTGTCTACACGACCATCTCGACTTTCCTAAGCACAAAAGAAGTTTGAGGTGAAGGAGACCAGTTAATAAGTGGAAAGGCCTAAACCTGCCCTGCCATCCACCCACCCTCCTGTAGCCCAGCCCAGTTCAGTCCTCTGAAATAATCCAAGAGTAGAATAGAGCTTTCTTCCCACTCCCATGGGCCCAAGAAAGTGTCAGCGCCACTAGAAAGCAGGATGAGCTGCAGGTTGGAAGAGGAGGACGAAATGAGTAATAATCATCACAACACCGAGGCCCCATTTGTTGGGAACCTCGAGGCTAGACGTTTAGCATATGGTATTTCTAATCTTCACCAAAAGCTGACTATGGTGTGTACTGCCACCAGCACTTCACAAATGGTAACACTGAGGATCAAAAGGTTATACCATCTTCTCAAAGCCATAGAGTGAGCTAGCAGTATAGCTACTCTTTCCGTTACAGCTTTCTGCTGCCCCCCAAAACCGGGATGGCTGCTCCAAAGCCAGTACAATGCCGAGCCAGTTGTGTAGGGATGGCCACTAGGACCTCTACCTCATTATCATTTTTTCTCTTTTCACACATGAAGTGGAACAGAAACAAAGTCATCAACTCTGATTAACCAGCCCCTAACCATGAGTCCTAAACCCTATAGAAGATAAGACTGAAAGTTGCCACAATCCAGAAACTGGTCAAGCACCTGAAGGATATAACCAGGGTGTCAAAGAAGAGTCAAGTTCAAAAGTTTTAACTCTCTTTACAGGCAGGACACTGGGGCCACAAGAACTTCAGCGTCTACTAAGAGATCTCTAAGCAGGGCACTACTCTATGTTTACCCCTAAATTAACAGTGCAACACATTGTTCCTGAGCCCACTGGGCAGCTGTGCCTACTACAATCTAACAAAACCATTTAGGGTGAAACTATTAGTGTGCTATAAAAAGAAATTAAATAATAATTTAAAAAAATTTTTTTTTGGCCGGGCACGGTGGCTCACGCCTATAATCCTAGCACTTCGGGAGGCCGAGGTGGGTGGATCACCTGAGGTCGGGAGTTCAAGACCAGCCTGGCCATCATGGTAAAACCTCATCTTTTTTTTTAAAGTTTTTTAAATTATTCAAAAAAAATTTTTTTTTTAATTTTTTTTAAGCCATTCAGGGATCCTCACTGCCCTTGCCAAGGCTACAGAGCTCACAGGAGGCTAAGCCAGGACCAGCCTCATTCTTCACAGCTCCCACTCTTCCCCATATATCCCACTTCCCTCTGACTGCCACACTCAGTCCTGGGAGTGCCACAGGAACCAAGTTGCCTTAATCTGGAATTAGAATCCCTGGCCACCATGGAAATTTACCTCAAAGTTTTTCTGCCACTCTCTTTCTCGTTTGGCTTTTTCTTGAGCTTCGATCTCTTCCTCCCTTTGTCGTTTCCTGGGAGGAAAACCGATCATAGTATTCGTGTGATACTTACAGACTGAATTAACCATACAAAACGGCATCTCCCCCACAGAAGCAAGCATATATAGTAAATCAGTTCCCTAGAAGTCTACAAAGACAGCTGTCTGCAAAGGACTCAAAGCACTTTCATGAATGTCTCAGTCTAAAACATGCAGATGAGACTGTGGGCATGGCTGTGGGGAAAGACATAAATATCCCTGTTACACACATAAAGTAACCAAAACCCAGCCAACAGCAATCTGAGGTTTTGGGCTCTGTCAGTGCCAAAGCTATGTCGAGAACACAGGCCACCTTATTTCAGCAGAATGACCATTATAAACCCAAAGTTCTTAAGTTCTCTGGACAAAACCCTATCCCAAAACAAGGACATTTCACATAACCTCAACTAGCAAATTTTAGTTACTGCTACATACCAAGCAACAGTATAAAATACACACAGAAATAAAACTTGGCCAGGCATGGTGGCTCGCGCCTGTAATCACAACACTTTGGGAAGCTGGGGTTGGCAGATCACCTGAGGTCAGGAGTTGGAGACCAGCCTGACCAACATGGTGAAACTCTATCTCTGCTAAAAATGCAAAAATTAGCCAGGTGTGATGGTGCACGCCTGTAATCCCAGCGACTCGGGAGGCTGAGGCAAGAGAATTGCCTGAACCCCGGAGGCGGAGGTTGCAGTGA
Organism: Cacajao melanocephalus; assembly: GCA_963573385.1. Lineage (NCBI taxonomy): Eukaryota > Metazoa > Chordata > Mammalia > Primates > Pitheciidae > Cacajao > Cacajao melanocephalus. Next base: position 48,564 of record CAUYLG010034717.1, on the reverse strand, counting down.
GGCGGGATCGCACCATTGTACTCCAACCTGGGCAACAAGAGCAAAACGCCAACATTTCTGATGTTCAAGAGAAATCATATTTTAGAACATTAAACATTGTTACTGCTAACACTGTACAGTATACAATACTATATACTCACCAAAGCTGTAGCCACTAGTCCCACAAAAGGTTCTGACCTCAGTAACAATGGCCTTAATAACTGCTTATTTTACTCCAGGATGTTACAAAGAACATTAGGCTCTTGATTATAAATAAACCCCCTAAGGACAGAGCTATTCAATAATTCCCAAAAGTCAAAGAAAAAACTTCTTACCCTGGTGATTCACATGCTTGACTGTTTTTAGGTAACTATTTTTACAGTCTCTTAAATGATATACTACATAATTTGTTCATTAGGAAAATCACCAAAGACCAATGTTAGTTAATCTAGGTATTTAAACATGGTTTAAATGAAGACACTGCTATGTACCTTTCATGCATCTCTTTGGCTTCTCTCTCTTTCCTTTTAATTTCCAGCTCGGCAAAGAGTTTCATCGTCTGTTTGTATACAGCTTGTTTGAACTACAAGAAAATCAAGAACAAAAGAAAATCAGAGTAAACACTTTTATCAGCAACTTGAACCATGTACTTTCACTTGAAGCCCAACATAAAGCAGATTAAAACCTGGCACGGGCTGGGCACAGTGGCTCACACTTGTAATTCTAATACTTTGGGAGGCCAAGGCAGGAGAATCGCTTAAGGTCAAGAGCTCAAGACCAGCCTGGGCAACATAGCAAAACTCTATCTCCACAAAAATATTTCTTAAAAACTAGCACGCAGGCCGGGCGTGGTGGTTCACACCTGTAATCCCAGCACTTTGGGAGGCTGAAGCAGCAGATCACCTGAGGTCAGGAGTTGAAGACCAGCCTGGCCAACATGGTGAAATCTCACCTCTACTAAAAATAGAAAAATTAGCCAGGTGTGGTGGCACATGCCTGTAAATCCCAGCTATTCAGGAAGCTAACGCAGGAGAATCACTTGAACCCAGGAGGCAGAGGTTGCAATGAGCCGAGATTGTGCCATTGCACTCCAGCCTGGGCAACAAGAGCGAAACTCCATCTCGAAAACAAACAAACAAAAACTAGCAGGGCATGGTGGTGCACACCTGTAGATCCACCTTTTCAAAAGACTGAGGCAGGAGGATCACTTGAGCTCAGGAGTTTGAGACCACCCTGAGCAACACAGTGAGAGCCCAACTCTACAGAAAATAATAAAAATAAAACATTAACCAGGTGTGGTGGCGCACACTTGTAGTCCCAGCTATTCAGGAGGCTGAGGTGGGAGGACTGCTTGAGCCCAGGAGGTCAAGGCTGCAGTGAGCCAAGACTATGCCACTGCACTCCAGCCTGGACTCCAGAGCAAGATTCTACCTTTTTTAAAAAAGTACACTGTATTAAACAGCACCTCGGAAAAATGCACTGCAAAAAAAAAAAAAAAAAAAAAAAGTACACTGTATTACATTATTACAAAGATAGGAACACAAGCTATTATTATTTATTATTATTGTTTTTGAAACAGGGTCTCAATCTGTTGCCCAGGCTAGAGTGCAGTGGTGTGATCATAGCTTGCTGCAGCCTTGAATGCTTAGGCTGAAAAGATCCTCCCACTTCAGCCCCCAAAGCACTCGAATTATAGATCTGAGCCACCAGAGGTTATTATTAGAATGTATAATATCCATTAAGATGGGAGGATCACTTGAGCCCAGGAGGTCAAGGCTGCAGTAAGTTAAGATCATGCCACTGGCCAGGCGCAGTGGCTCACGTCTGTAATCTCAACACTTTGGGAGGCTGAGGCAAGCAGATCACGAGGTCAGGAGATTGAGACCATCCTGGCTAACATGGTGAAACCCTGTCTCTACTAAAAATACAAAAAACTACCCAGGTGTGGTAGCACACGCCTATAGTCCCAGCTACTAGGGAGGCTGAGGCACGAGAGTCACTTGAACCTGGGAGGCGGAGGTTGCAGTGAGCCGAGATCATGCCACTGCACTCTAGCCTGGATGACAGAGTGAGATAACGTCTCAAAAAAAAAAAAAAAGATCACACCACTATACTCCAGCCGGGGTGACAGAGGGAGACCCTATCTGTAAAAAGAATTATAAAAAATAAGTGAAGGTAAGTGACCCAGCCCACTGTTACACCAAGTAACAAATCACAATCCCTTCCCTACCAGTTTTTAATTCTTTATTTTCAAGAGTTCTTAAGAACAGAGCTTATGTTCTTACTGTACCTGTAAATTTTTTTCTCCAGATATAAAGTATTTTAAATATACGTGGAAATAGAAAACTAAACCATCATGCAGATTTAATAGTCCCTATATTCTAAAATCAGACAGTGGAGCAAAGAGTGATATATGGAGAGAAAGGAAAATAAAGAAGTCCCTAAATTTCTGTGACTTCTCTTTTATCTTGTTACCTGCTAGACACTGCTCACTAAAAACAATGCTTCAAACCCCACTCCCTAATAAAGACAAACATCAAAGGGATAAAGGAGTCTGTAATGAATAGTTCAGTATCTTTAAAAGCTCCAAACACTGGATAGACAGACACTGGTGATTTCATATTTTTAATATTTCTCTGCTTTTTCCATATTTTCTATCATTAGCATGCGTTCTTTATATTCAGGAAAAAAAAATAACTGAAAAAAGTTGGGCCAGGTGCAGTGGCCCACACCTGTAATCCCAGCACTTGGGGAGGCTGAGGTGAGAGGATCACTTGAGGTCAGGAGTTTGAGACCAACCTGACCAACGTGGTGACATCCCATCACTACTAAAAATACAGAAATTAGCCAGGCATGATGGCAGGCACCTGTAATCCCAGCTACTCAGGAGCCTGAAGCAGGAGAATCGCTTGAACCTGGGAGGCAGAGGTTTCAGTGAGCTGACATCGTATCACTGCTCTCCAGTCTGGGTAACAGAGTAAGACCCTGTCTCAAACAAATGGATACATAAATAAATGTATATTTATGTTTTAAGTTCAAATAAAATGTTTTATTTAAAAATAAAAATATGTGAAATGAATAGCACATATTTATCATTCTTTTGGCTTCTGTCTCTATAACCCACCCATTTGTAGACTCAATCACACAAGATACAGTGGCTTCTCCCATATTTAACTCACCAGCTCAGGATCATCCTCCTCTACAATCGTAGGTTTTCCTTCCTTCTTTAATTGTTTTTTTCGCTCTTTCACCTAAAAAGAATTTTTTTTTCATCAAAAGATGAGCACCTGTGCTTTGAATATACCCACTGGGCTGTACACATACAATATACGTAACTTTCTGTAGGCACAGGTATAGAACAAGTTTCCATTAAAAAAAAAAAAATCAGCCCCTCCCCTCCCTCCTCAAAAGAACAATGGAATCAAGAAAAATTAGGAACCACAAGTCCTTTTTCTAACCTCATCTAAAATCCAATCTACCAGGAAGAATGAAAGGGGACCAATGGGAGGTTGTCCCCAACTCAGATCCAAAAAGTCTTTGATGAAATAAACTGAGTACTCATTTACCTTTCTTGGCTTATGGTTATGTGTTTATAGCAAAGAGAACATATTTGTCAAGTTTTAGAAGAAGCTACAGAATTTGTGGCATTATGTCCAAGTACTGTTTTTCTGGCATTTCTGTAACTGCATTCTCGATCATTTTCACTGTGGAACCCCCTTAAACCACCCATTATATCAACTGATACTTTTACCACTTTGGCCACTACTGAGATAAAAAAAATTAAATATACCCATTCATACAAGGATGACACTACTCCATGAACTGACCAGTCTATTATACCAGTAAAGGCCAAGTGCCCTCTAAGTTCAGAAAGGCCCTATTGCCACCCTGTGGTCAGGAAGCCGAAGGATGACTTTTTTGCAGGCAAAAGACATAGGAAGGGTAACTACCACAATGATTTAAAGAGAAACTGTCAGGCACTTTTCCTATTTCTACCAGGATAAGGCCTACAAGTGCCATTTCCAACACATGACTGGCAGGACATAGTTACGGGCCCTTTGTCTCCTCTTCTTATCCATTTTCCTCACCTAAACTGGATTCATTATTATGGTTATAAAGTTCTGTTTCAGATTCCAAAGCTCTTCAAGTGAAAAGTCACATCCACATTCAATCACAATTGAAACTGCTCTTACAAATGGCCACAAGATTCTTGCTCCAGCAAGTAAAAAGTTAAAAGACCTTTCTCACCTCAGGAAAGCCATACTGTCATTTCCCACCACATGGGAGATTTATGTGTCCCCTCAAGAGCAAACAAAAGTAACACCAGCTATAACTTAATTTCCTTCAATTGAGTTCTTCCCAACTCTGTTATTATGATGGACATAAACCTCCTCCTATTTTAAAAAAATTCACACCTATCCTCTTGCTAGCCTTTGTCAAGCCTTGTTCCAAACCCTTCACAGGGACAAGAATAAAAATCAAGAGTCAAGAATCACAGGCTGCTCCACCTTTCCAATGTAAGAATGGGGTAAGTGACAATATGCAATGAAGGGGAGAGAACAACCCTTTCTCCCCAACACAGGACTGGTGGGGAAAGAGGTAGGAGCAGTGTCCTTGCTACTCCTCACCTGAGTTCTTCTCTTCAGGGTGAATTACAGCTTCAGGCACACATTATTCATGACCACCACCACAAAATGGTGGAGAGCATGTTAAGTAGCCAAAAGTTGTGCCAGTAGGCATTACTATGTTAACATGTACCCTCCTACAAGGTGCCCAAGGCTTGCTGATACTTCCTGTAAACACAGCAGCACTATAAATACTTACAGTGTGTTCCACGTATTCTTTTCCTGCCTGAATTACATCCAGGGCCCTCTTCTTTTGCTCCTGATCCAGTAGCAACTTGTAAGCTTTGTCCACAGCTAATGCAAAACATTGAAATTAACTGTTTCTGCAAACACCCTCTGAAAGTCTGAACTATACTCAGGTAGTGTAAATGGACTTGTGCTGTCTCAAGCATTCCCTACTTTAATTATTTACTGTCGTTAAACTAATTTTTAAAAAAACATTCAACTAAGCAATGACTTTCCTTGAGAGCCTGGGAAAAAATTAAATATATACTCAAGGCTAAATACACCACATCTGGATTTAATTCAGTGATAAAATTATTTATGTTCAAAGAAAAAAAAATGATCGTATGCAATAACAGTCTTTGTTGGCATATAAAAGTTTTAACAAAGCAAAGTTAAGGTCTACTTCTAAAACAGCAACATTCTGCTTTGAAATGGCAACTGTTCTAATGAAAACCACAGCTTCTTGGTGACCAGAAGACAAAACTAAAACAGTCTTTGCTTGATCTAGGACAAGGAACAGTTAGGCCCTGCCATTCACAATCTAAACTCGGAAGCAGGTAAATTTACAAATACCTTCAAAAGCCTTTTGTGCTCTGTCAGCATCATCTTGATTTTTGTCAGGATGCACCAATATGGATAACTACAATAAGAGAAAAGTTGGAGTTGTCAATAAGAGAAACATTTACTAATTTCCAGCCTGCCACGTCTTGTTACAACCAAAATCTCTAAGGTCCTACAGCAAAAAGAGACTCTTAGCAAGAAGCATTTTAAAAAAATTTTTAAAAAAGCTCTTTAAATGCCCAGAAATACTGATCTTTAACAAAATTCAAGCACCAAAAGGTAAATGTACAACTAGGAAACATTTCAGGTTTTAATCACAAAGTTGAGAACAAACGTACCAGGCACAGAGGATCACACCTGTCATCCCACCACTTTGGGAGGCTGAGGTGAGAGAATTACTTAAGCCCAGGACTTCAAGACCAGCCTGAGCAACATAGCAAGACCCTGTCTCTACAAAAAAAAATTTTTTAATTAGCCAGACGTGGTGGTACTCGCCTGTAGTCCCAGCTACTTAGGAGGCTAAGATGGGAGAATCACTTGAGCCTGGCAGGCTGAGATTGTGCCGTTGCACTCCATCCTGGGCAATAAAGTGAGATCATGTCTCCAGGAAAAAAAAGAAGAGAGAGAGAGAGAGAACAAATGGAAGCCTAGCACTATGAAGATGTTCTAATAATTTGGGGGAGGAGGGAAACTGAAAAGTATCAAGTTCCTATCATGTTCCTTATGCAGGATGAGCACCCAAAATCCAAAATGCTACAAAATCTGAAACTTTTTGAATGCTGACATGACGCTCAAAGGAAACGCTCATTGGAACATGTTGAATTTTCAGATTAGGGATGCTCGATTATTATGCCTTCCGTAAATATTCCAAAATCTGAAAAAATATGAAATACTTCTAGTCTCAAGCATTTCAGATTAGAGATACTCAACCTGTACTGAGCACTAAGGTGGCTAAAGCAGGTTTGAGACATCACCTCTCTCCTAAAGTAACTTCTAATCTAAGGCAGTGTTTCTCATTCTGGCTGTGCTCCAACCCTGTGAAGCTTCTAAAAAACAGAGCAGTCTAATTTCCACCCTCAGACCTTCTGAGTCAGTCTCTGGCATCTGCACTTTGTAAACCTCTACTAGACTGGGTTTCAGATAATCGTAGGGAATTAGTGCTCGCTCATTTTGTTAGGTGGGATAAGTGGTTATGCAAGAAAATGTCCTTTTTTATTTTGGAAGGATACATGCTGAAGTATTCAGAGGCAAAGGATCATGGTCTACTGCAATTTACTTTACAATGATTCAGCCAAAAATATATAGTTAAATATACAGTTAATGTCAGCCAGGCGCAGTGGCTCACGCCTGTAATCCCAGCACTTTGGAAGGCCAAGGCTGGCAGATCACTTGAGGTCAGGAATTTGAGACCAGCAGCCTGACCAACGTAGTAAAACCCTGTCTCTACTAAAAATACAAAAATTAGCCGGGCATGGTGGCACACATCTGTAATCCCTTAGCTACTCGGGAAGCCAAGGAAGGAGAATCACTTGAACGTGCGAGGTGGAGACTGCAGTGAGCAAAGCGCAACACTGCACTGCAGCCTGAGTGACAGAGCCAGACTACGTCTCAAAATGAACTGTTCAATATATATAGTGGATATATGAATATTCATTATTCTATTCATTCTTTTTTTTTTTTTCTTGAGATGGAGTCTTACCCTGTCACCCAAGCTGGAGTGCAATGGCAAAATCTCAGTTCACTACAACCTCCACCTCCCAGGTTCAAGTGATTCTACTGCCTCAGCCTCCTGAGTAGCTGAGATTACAGGCACGCGCCACCACGCCCAGCTAATTTTTGTATTTTTAGTAGAGACAGGGTTTACCATATTGGCCAGGCTGGTCTCAAATTCTTGACCTCCTGATCCGCCTACCTTGGCCTCCCAAAGTGCTAGGATTACAGGCATGATTCACCATACCTGGCCTCATTCTTTTTTCTTTTCTTTTTTTTTTTTTGTGAGACAGTCTTGCTCTATCAACTGGGCTGGAGTGCAGTGGTGCTATCCCAGCTCAACGCAGCCTCGAGCTCCTGGACTCAAGTGATCCCTACCTCAGCCTCCCCAGTAGCTGGGACTACAGGCACACACCATCACACCTGGATAATTTTTGGTTTTTGTTGTTGTTGTTTCTAGTTTTTTATAGAGACAGGGTTTCACCATGTTGCCCAGGCTGGTCTCGAACTCCTGAGCTGAAGCGATCTGCCCACCTCAACATCCCAAAGTACTAGGATTACAGGCATGAGCCACTGTGCTACTCCATGCTTTTTTTTTTTTTCTTTTTGAGACAGTTTTGCTCTTTGTTCCCCAGACTGCAGTACAGTGGTGTGCTCTTGGCTCACTGTAATCTCTGCCACCCAGGTATAAGCGATTCTTATGTCTCAGCCTCCAGAGTAGCTGGCAGTACAAGCACCCACCACCACACCTGGCTAATTTTTATATTTTGAGTAGAGATGGGTCTCACCATGTTGGCCAGGCTGGTCTTGAACTCCTGACCTCTGGTGATCCGCCTGCCTCAGCCTCCCAAAGTGTTGGGATTACAAGCATGAGCCACCACGCCTGGCCCCATTCTTTTTTCTATATAAAATTTGTATAATAAACCAGCTACAAACAAGAACTTTCATAGGTAATTCAGAAACTCATAGTTAAAAAACATGACATACTGTCATTGACAGATAGAAACCAATTAGTTGGAGGCCAGGTGTAGTGGCTCACGCCTGGAATCCTAGCACTTTAGGAGGCCAAGGCAGGTGGATCACCTGAGGTCCGGAGTTTGAGACCAGCCTGACCAACATGAAGAAACCCCATCTCTACTAAAAATACAAAATTATACAGTTGTGGTGGTGCACGCCTGTAATCCCAGCTACTCAGGAAGCTGAGGCAGAATTGCTTGAACCTGGGAGGCAGAGGTTGCAGTGAGCCAAGATTGCGCCCCTGCACTCCGACCTGGGCAATGGAGCAAGACTGTCCAAAAAAAACAGATTTAAACTAGTTATATAGCTCCAACACACATACTCTTTCAATCCATATTAATGACTTAGTAAGAACTCTTAACTCTTACTAAGTTCTTTATGTAGCTACATAAAAAATTGTTTTGACTATGAACTTGAATGCTTATTAATTTGGGAATGACTGGTAATGCATTATTAGAAAATTTGAAATTTTAGAAAAAGGATAAAAGCTAAATGTAAGTATAGAGTAGAGCTTAGGAAGGAAAAAATAAAGATATTAAGTTATATAAGGGAAAATGATTACGTAGACTAAGATAAAAACTATCTTGGCTTAACTGCAGATCGGAAAATGACTATGAGCCAGCAATATGGGTGGGGAAAATTACTGTACTGAAGAAACAAGCACACTACTGGATATTAACAAGTATCTCATGCAGAAGCTAAAAATTACATTCAGCACTGGTCGGACGCCATTAAAATATGAAGTACGTAAGAATATAAACACGCTAAGGAAAGTTTTTTTTAAAAGACATGGAATATATAGAAAATCCACAATGCAAAGACGAATTACAGGGACTATGATTATTCAACTCATAGACAAAAAGGCAGCCAGGCACAGTGGCTCATGCCTGTAATCCTAGGACTTTGGGAGGCTGAGACAGTAGAATCACTTGAACTCGGGAGGCAGAGGTTGCAGTGAGCTGAAATCGCACCATTGCACTCCAGCCTGGGCAACAGAGCAAGACTCCATCACAAAAAAAAAAAAAAAAAAAGAGGCCAGGCGCAGTGACACATGCCTGTAATCCCAGCACTTTGTGAAGCCAAGGCGGGCAGATCACGAGGTCAGGAGATCGAGACCAGTCTAGCTAACATGGCGAAACCCTGTCTCTATTAAAGATACAAAAATTAGCTGGGCGTGGTGGCGCGTGCCTGTAGTCCCAAGTACTCAGGAGGCTGAGGCAGGAGAATCACTTGAACACAGGAGGTGGAGGCTGAATCACTTGAACACAGGAGGTGGAGGCTGCAGTGAGCTGAGATCATGCCACTGCACCCCAGCCTGGGCGACAAAGCAAAACTCTGTCTTTAAAAAAAAAAAAGCTGGGGATGGTTACTCAGCTGTCAAAACCGAAGGATTTTTTTTTAAGTTTATTTTAAAACTTTGTAGTTCTGAGCTGGGTGCTGTGGCACCAGGATTACACATGCCTGTAATCCCAGCACTTTGGGAGGCTGAAGTGAGCAGATCACGAGGTCAGGAGTTCAAGACCAATCTGACCAACACAATGAAACCCCGTCTCAACTAAAAATACAAAAAATTAGCTGGGTGTGATGGTGTGCGCCTGTAATCCCAGTTACTTGGGAGGCTGATGCAGGAGAATGACATGAACCTGGGAGGCAGAGGTTGCAGTGAGCTAAGATTGTACCATTGTACTCCAGCCTGGGTGACAGTATAAGACTCCATCTCACAAAAAAAAAAAAAAAACTTTGTAGTTCCGCTGGGCACAGTGGCTCATGCCGGTAATCCCAGCACTTTGGAAGGCCAAGGCAGGTGAATTATGAGGTCAGGAGTTCAAGACCAGCCTGGCCAACATGGTGAAACCCTCTCTCTCCCGGAAACACAAAAATTAGCCAGGCATGGTGGCATTCACTTGCAATCCCAGCTACTTGGGAGGCTGAGGCAAGAGAATCGCTTAAACCCAGGAGGGGGAGGTTGCAGTGATCCAAGACATCGCCACTGCACTCCAGCGTGGGCGACACAGCAAGACCTGGTCTCAAAAAATAAAAATAAATAAAAGATAAAATTACAGATGAGGCGGAGCATGGTGGTTCACGCCTGTAATCCCAGCACTTTGGGAGGCCAAGGCAGGCAGATCACCTGAGGTCAAGAGTTCAAGACCAGCCTGACCAACATGGTGAAACCCCATCTCTACCAAAAAATACAAAAATCAGCCGTGTGTGGTGGCACGTGCCTGTAATCCCAGCTATTCGAGAGGCTGAGGCAGAAGAATTGGCTTGAACCCAGGAGGCAGAGGTTGCAGTGAGCTGAGATTGAGATATTACACTCAAGCATGGGTGACAAAGCGAGACTCAAAAAAAAAAAAAACTACAGATGAATGGGGGTCTTAAAGGTAAAAATGTGCTATGAATCATCTGATGTGTTCCCTCCTAGAAGACAGGGTGTTTGGTAGATACAACTTCATGCAAGCTCTATTATTTTACTTTATACTTATCCTTCTTAATTAAGGAGCTGCAGATATTCTATTTAGATGTAAAATTCATTCTATTCATAGGTAAGCTATGGTCATTAAATTATTTAAAATTTTATATATTACTATGAGCTTTTTTACACAAGTTATACAGCCTTAAAACAGGTTAAATTGTGGCCCAAACATATTAAGTCATAATAACAAATACTGAAAGAATCATGTGCTTCATACATTTTCAAAAAGTTCAAACAGGGAAATAATACTGTACCTGCCGAAACCTCTTTTTTATTTCTTCATCTGTAACTTCAGGATCTATCTGAAGAACCTGGAAGTATCAAAATCAAAATCATAAAAAAGGTGAAAATAAATTACATGTATATTTAAGAAGTGCTCAGTAATTGCATATATTATAATCAGCATCTAGACCTCATGGTCTAGAACACAGGCTGGCATACAGTTCTAGAAATCGTTCAAGAAATATGAATAATCAAATCAACGGAATAACAATTATATTGTCTTATGGTTCTCAATTAATATAATGTTTATTTTCTCTTCATCAGAAAAATAATTTATTTTATACCCAGAGACATGTTTTTACATGAGAAAATTTTGCATTTTTCCTTCATTCATTAAAAAAGTTTAACTCACCCCTCCCTTTATCTTTGCAGATGTCAAGAAAGCATAGTAACTCAAAAAAGAAAAAATCAGGCCAGATACCTGATTTTCATCTCAATCCAGAAATGGACACTTTATAATTTACATGGCCCAGGGGCTCTTAATTAGAATGAATATTAAAATCACCTGTGGAGGCCGGGCACAGTGGCTCACACCTGTAATCTCAGCACTTTGGGAGGCTGAGGTGGGCGGATCATGAGGTCAAGAGATCAAGACCATCCTGGCCAACATGGTGATACCCTGTCTCTACTAAAAAAATACAAAACTTAGCTGGGTGTGGTGGTGTGCGCCTGTAGTCCCAGCTACTCGGGAGGCTGAGGCAGGAGAATTGCTTGAACCCAGGAGGCGGAGGTCGCAGTGAGCCAAGATCGCGCCACTGCACTCCAGCCTGGCGCCTGGTGACGGAGTAAGACTGTCTCAAAAAAAAAAAAAAAAAACCTGTGGAAACCTGCCAGCAATGGCTTGCCACTTTAGGAAAATCTGATTCCAATCCAGTAGAGTGGGGGTGGGGCCAATGGCCGGAACAACCCTATTTTTTAAGCAACACTTCTTTAAACAAATTTTTTTTTTAAGACAGTGTCTCACTCTGAGCAGTGTCTCACTGTGGAGTGCAGTGGCATAATCACAGGTCACTACTGCAGCCTCGAACACTGGGGCTCAAGTGGTCCTCTGGTCTCAGCCTCTTGGGCAACTAGGACTCTAAGTGCGTGGAGCACACAACCATGCCCAATGACTTAAAAAAATTTTTTTTAGACATGGGGTCTCCCTGGCTGGGAGCAGTGGCTCATGCCTGTAATCCCAGCACTTTGGAAGCCCAGGACAGGTAGATTCCTTGAGGCTAGGAGTTCAAGACAAGCCTGGCCAACATGGTAAAACCCTGTCTCTACTAAAAATACAAAAAGTAGCTGGGTGTGACGGCACACGCCTGTAATCCCAGCTACTCAGGAGGCTGAGGCACAATAATCTCTTGAACCTGGGAGACAGAGGTTGCAGTGAGGCGAAATCATACCACTGCACTCAAGCCTGGGTGACAGAGTAAGACTGCTGCCAAAAAAAGAGAGAAAGAGAAAGAGAGAGAGAGAGAGAGAGAGAGAGAGATGGCGTCTCCCTATGTTGCCCAGGCTAGTCTCTTGGCATAAAGTGCTGAGATTACAGGCATGAGCCACCACACTTAATGGAAACATACATTTTTATTTTATTTTTATTTTTTTCTTAGAGACAGGATCTGGCTATGTTCCCCAGGCTGGAGTGCAGTGGCTATTCACAGGCACGATCCCACTACTGATCAGCAAGGGAGTTTTGACCCGCTCCATTTCAGACCTGGGCCAGTTCACAGGAGGTCACCATATTGATGCTGAACTTAGTGTGAACACCCTATCGGCACATTGCACTACAGCCCAGAACTCCTGGACTCAAGCGATCCTCAAGCCTCAGCCTCCCGAGTAGCTGGGACTATAGGCATGTGCCACCGAGCCAGGCACATATATATATATATACATTTTTATTATTGCATAAGTGCTTTTTGAACAGAGGAATGTTAGAAGACATATGGATTAAGTAGATGATTTTATAGTATAGTCCATGGATTCAACATAGCACCTACTATTATTGCTTATTTGGTATTCAAAACCAGAAGAGGATGCTGAAAGGGCAGAGGGTGAAAAGAATTTGTTAGAAATACTGGAGCAGGCTCTACTTCAGTCTGACTGAATCAGAAGCAGCAGTTTAACAAGATCTCCAGGTGATCTGCATCACATCAAAGCTAACAAAGCGCTGGCAAGGAATAACAATGAAGGTTAGATTCCAAAGTTAACAGAATGGCCATTAAAGGGTGCATAGAGGAAAAAAAATAAGCCTTGAAATAAAATGTTATTTTCCATGACAATGGTGTCACGGAAGTGTTCTTGTTTCAAGGAGATGCATGCTAAAGTTGCTGAAGTATTTAGGCATTAAGTGTTAACAATGTCTGTAGCTTACTTTATCACATGACTGAGCAAAAAGGATGAGAGTATATATACATACATACACATACAAACACACACCCCAAAAGTTATTTTTCCAAGAGTTATATCAGAGCAAATATTCACTGAATGCCTGCAAAGCCAATCCAACTCCTCTTCCTCCTCTTTGAAGTCAGCTTTATACATTAAGTACCAACTTTTAGAGTACAAAGTTTCTAAGACAGCTAGATACTATGCTCACTACTTTTCTTAGTCTGTTTTGTATTGTCAGAACAGAATACCGTAGACCGAGCAGTTTATAAAGAAAATAATTATGGCCGGACAAGGTGGCTCACGCCTGTAATTCCAGCACTTTGGGAGGCAGAGGTGCACAGATCACGAGGTCAGGAGTTCAAGACCAGCCTGACCAACATGGTGAAACGCCATCTCTACTAAAAATACAAAACTTGCAGGGATTGGCACACACCTGCAATCCCAGCTACTCAGAAGGCTGAGGCAGGAGAAGCCCTTGAACCCAGGAGGCGGAAGTTGCAGTGAGCCGAGATGGCCCACCACTGCACTCCAGCCTGGGCGACAGAAAGGAGACTCCGTCTCAAAAAAGAAAAAAGAAAGAAAATAATTTTATTTCTTATACTTCTGGAGGCTGGGAAGTTCAAGGTTGAGTGGCCGTCATCAGGTAAGGGCCTTCGAGATAGCAAACAAGAAGGGGCTGAATTCATGTATATAAGAAGTCCATTCTTAAGATAACTAATCCACTCCCAAGATGAGGACATTAATCCATTTGTTGAGGGCAGAGTCCCCACGACCTAACCACCTCTTATTAGGTCCCACTTCCCAAAGCTGTCGGGATTAAGCTTCTAAGGTACTTACCTCACAGGACTCTGGAACTTGCACATTATTAATAGGTTAGAGAGTTCAGGTGTGACCTAAGACTGGATTCCTATTTCAAGCAGAAGATCCTAAAGGAGACTGCTGTTAACAGTTTGAGTTCAGGAATTTATCTGAATGCCACAGTTAATCATTTTTGTTTCTGTGTGATGATTAATTAGTTCCCTGAGGTTCAAGACTGTAGGTTTCTCCCTCCATATCCTCAAGGCCTGAGACACAATAGGAGTTAAGAAAAACCTTCCAAGAATCCGAAGAGACTTCTGTGCTTAGAGACATGTTGGTAATAAGGTGTTTATCATTTTTGTCAGAATTACTTGTTACTTGTCTCTCCCTTATCTACTGGACCTTAAATTCTGTGAGAATAGTAGAGCTGTGGTTAGAATGTGTCCCCCTTCTTTCCAAAGTACTGAATAAGACAAACAGGAAAAGTCTATGGTGCTTGCCTGACAGTGCCTTACAAGTTAAATCAAAAGAAGAGGCTGGGCGCAGTGGCTCAAACCTATAATCCCAGCACTTTGGGAGGCTGAGGTAGGCGGATCATGAGGTCAGGAGTTTGAGATCACCCTGGCCAAAATGGTGAAACCGCCTCTCTGCTAAAAAAACAAAAATTAGCTGGGCATGGTGGCATGTGCCTGTAGTCCCAGCTACTCAGGAGGCTGAGGCAAGAGAATGCTTGAACCGAGGAGGCAGAGGTTGCAGTGAGCCAAGACTGTGCCATTGCACTCCAGGCTGGGCAACAGAGTGAGACTCCATCTCAACCAAAAAAAAAAAAAAAGAAGAACACAAAGAGGGCAGAATTGAGCAGGGCACAGGTTCATCTAAGCTTAAGTAAGGAAGTTGGGGAGAGCCCTTAACCTAAGAGTAATTGCCAAATACCTAAGAAAGATGCTTGCATAATGGCTAACACTTAGAAATGTGTCCAAAGGCCGGGCATGGTGGCTCAAAACTGTAATCCCAGCACTTTAGGAGCCCAAGGTGGGTGGATCACGAGGTCAAGAGTTTGAGACCAGCCTGACCAACATAGTGAAACCCCATCTATACTACAAATAAAAAAATTAGCTGGGTGTGGTGACACACACCTGTAATCCCAGCTACTCAAGAGGCTGAGGCAGGAGAATCGCTTGAACCCAGGAGGCAGAGATTGCAGTGAACTGAGATTGTGCCACTGCACTCCAGCCTGGGTGACAAGAGGGAAACTCCGTAAAAAAAAAAAAAAAAAAAAAAAAAAAAAACAGTTGCCGGGCACAGTGGCTCACACCTGTAATCCCAGCACTTTGGGAGGCCGAGGCAGGCAGATCATGAGGTCAGGAGTTTGAGACCAGCCTAACTAACATGGTGAAACCCTATCTCTACTAAAAGTACAAAAATTAGCTGGGCATGGTGACAGGCGCCTGTAATCCCAGCTACTTGGGAGGCTGAGGCAGGAGAATCACTTGAACCCAGGAGGCAGAGGTTGTAGTGAGCCAAGATCGCGCCACTGCACTCCAGCCTGGGTGACAGAGACTCCATCTCCAAAAAAAAAAAAAAACAACAGTCATGGAGTCCTGCCCACTGCCTGCTCAGACATAATCTTGCACCTTTCAGAGTGTGCAACCTCACCATATCTTCACACATTTAAACATACTTCCTATGAGAACAAAGGCTACAGGGCAATGAGTTCCACGTTAACTAATAGGGTACTAAAATCCTATCCCCAACAATCTGTCCCGTCTGAAAAAAAATTTTTTTTTTTGAGACAGTCTCAATCTGTTGCCCAAGCTGGAGTGCAATAGCGCGATCTCAGCTCACTGCAATCTCCACCTCCCAGGTTCAAATGATTTCCCTGCCTCTCCTCCTGAGTAGCTGGGACTATAGGTGCACACCACCACACCTGGCTAATTTTTGTAATTTTAGTAGAGACAGGGTTTCACCATATTGGTCAGGCTGGTCTCAAACTCCTGACTTCAGGTGATCCACCCATCTCAGCCTCCCAAAGTGTTGGAATTACAGGTGTGAGCCAGCGTGCCCTGCCTGTGCTCAATTTTAAAGTATGGCTAGAACATACGATAAATTCTTTATCATCTCTTCAGGACACCATCTTCCCCTATGCCCTCCCCAAAATCATATCAAAAGTACTCTTCAATATTTGTACACCTGTGTATATAGCAACACTTTTCTCAATAGCTAAGATGTCCATCAACAGATGAATGAACAAGCAAAATGTGGTATATCCACACATTACCATTCAGCCTTAAAAAGAAGGAAATTCTGCAATATGCTACAACATTGAAGAACTCAAGACGTTGTACTAAATGAAATAAGCCAATCACATGAAAGACAAACACTATGATTCCTCTTATATGAGGTACTTGGTCAAAGTCATAGAGACAAAAAGTAGAATGGTGGTTACCACAGGCTGGAAGGAGGAATGGGGAATTATTGTTTAATGGGTATACAGTTTCAGTTTTATAAGATGAAAAGAGTTAGGGCTGGGTGTGGTGGCTCACGCCTTTAATCCCAACACTTTAGGAGGCAAAGGCGGGTGGAGCACGAGGTCAAGAGGTCAAGACCATCCTGGCCAACATAGTGAAACACCGTCTCTACTAAAATACAAAAATTAGCTGGGCGTGGTGGCATGAGCCTATAGTCCCAGGAGGCTACTCGGGAGGCTCAGGCAGGAGAATCGCTTGAACCCTGGAGGCGGAGGTTGCAGTAAGCCGAGATTGCGCCACCGCACTCCAGCCTGGCACCTGGCGACAGAGCGAAACTCTGTCTCCAAAAAAAAAAAAAGAAAAAAGAAAAGAAAAGAAAAGAGTTATGGGGATGGATAATAGTAATGGTTGGGCAAACACTATGAGTGTAATTGAAACCAATGAACTGTATACTTAAAAATGGTTAAGATGGTAAATTTTATGTGTATTTTACAATTTTAAAAATTAAAAAAAACATATATATTCTTCAAACTTTTTATCTCCCCCTTCCCTTCCTAAGCAATAAATCCAAATCCATTAAGTGGGGTCAGGCAAAGCAGGCATCTACCCTGGGTGCGAGTCACATGGCCCAGAGCACAGCATCAGAGTCCACCTGGAACAAGCAAGGGAGTGACCACACAGGGAGTGGTGGCTAGTCACAGGGTGCTGGAGCCCAAATAGGGAGAGAAAGGCATCCACAAAGAAGGACAGCCTGACATGGAGTACAAAGCAAGTTAAGAAAGGCATCCCCATAGATAGGCAGGCTGGCATAGGAACATCCGAACAGGGAGAAATGTCAGCATGAGAGGGCAGCCAGTGCTGGATTTGAGTCCAAGAGGGATGAGGAAAGCATCCGTGTAGAAGTACAGCCCAACATAGGGTGTCTGAGACCAAGCAGGGTACAGAGGGTGTCCACAGGGGAAGGTAGCCTGGCACAGGGCACGAGAGCCCAAGCAAGGAAATTCTCACAAAGGGCAGCCAAGCGTGGGGTATGGAAGCCTGGGCATGGACAGAAGAGTGTCCAAGTAGGAAGGCATCCAGCATAAAAAGGCAGCCCGAAACAAGGTTCAGAGCTCAAAAAATATGGAGAGACCTGGAAAGTGGAGCCAGAGCCCAAGTCAGAGAAGAAAGGTGTTCATGGAGGCTTGACAGAGGATGTGAAAGCCAGAGCAGGGTAAGGAGTATGTCTACTCAGAAGGGAGGATCAGTGTGGGATGCTGGAGCCGATGCAGTGAAAAGAGCCCTCAGCAGGTAGAAGGCAGGCTCAGAAAGCCAGAGAGGATGGAGGAACACATCCACATGGAAGGGTGGCCTGACATGGGAGCTCAAAGCCCAGGTGTGGTGAGAAAGGCTTTTGCATAGACACATCCTGGTGCTGCTATCAGAGAACAGTGGGGCAAGGAGAGCATTCAGAGGAAAGGAGTGGCAATGGGAAGTTAGTTGCATACAGAGAGATAAATTAAGTAAATATAGATATTAAATTCTGTGGGATCCAGCATCAGGTGCACTGGCTGTAATGCTATAATCAATCCCAGTACTTTGGAAGGCCAAGGCAGGAGGATTGCTTGAGGCCAAGAGTTTGAGATCAACCTGGGCAACATAGTGAGACCTCGTCTCTACAAAAGAAAGAAGAATAAAGGAAAGCAATGAATCTCCCGGGCATCCAAATCTTGATTTTTATACATCATTCTTTGCCAAAAGGAACCAGGGCTGCTTGGTGAAACGGTTAATTCCAGGCTGGGTCAGAAAAAGCACAAAAAGCCTACTAATCAAAGAATGATGAAGACATATGAAAGATACAGGAACTAGCTTGAAAGGTAACCCACTGGCCAAACTTGGGACAATCTGAGCATCAAAATAAACATAAAATTACGACTCACTGAATAAAATAGGAAACCCTAAGTCCATACTGATAAATAAACGATTTAAAACTTTGATAAGGACAGGATATTTACAGTTTCAAAGCACCTCCACCTAAAATACTTATTCATTACAAAGGGGAGAAATAGTAACTTCATGACATCTGTTTTTTTGTCACCCAGGCTGGAGTGCAACAGCACGATCTCCGCTCACTGCAACCTCTGCCTCCTGGGTTCAAGCAATTCTCCTGCCTCAGCCTCCCGAGTAGCTAGGACCATAGGCATGGACCACCACACCCAGTTAATTTTTGTATTTTTAGTAGAGACAGGGTTTCTAGCTGTCTCTAGTTTTGTTTTAGCAAAGCTGGTCTCCAGCTCCTGATCTGAAGTGATCTGCCCACTTCAGTGCTGGGATTACAGGCATGAGCCAACACACCCCAGAGGACACCTCTTTAATTAACTGATATAGTAAAGAGAGTTCTATTAAAGACACTGCTTTAATTAGCTGATCTAGTAAATATCCTTAGTAAAGGGATAAATCAAAAGTATCTATCACTTTATAGGTTGCAAAGAGAAGACTGTAACATTACTTCCGTGGTATTTTTTTTTTCTCTTTTTTGAGACGTAGTCTTGCTCTGTCGCCCAGGCTGGAGTGCAGTGGCGTGATCTTGGCTCACTGCAACCTCTGCCTTCTGGGTTCAAGCAATTCTTCTGCCTCAGCCTCCTGCATAGCTGGGATTACAAGCATGCACCATAACACCAGGCTAACGTTTTTTGTATTTTTAGTAGAGATAAGGTTTCACCATGTTGGCCAGGCTGGTATCGAACTCCTGACCTCAGGTGATCCGCCCACCTTGGCCTCCCAAAGTGCTGGGATTACAGGGTGAGCCACTGCACCCGGCTGACTTCTATGGTATCCTTGCCAACGTTACATATACTGAATCAAATATGACACATCAGACAAATCCAAATTAAGACACATTCTACAAAATAACTGGCCTGTAATCTTCAAAAGTGTCAAGATCATAAAATCAAGGAAAGAGTGAGAAGCCATTCCAGACTGAAGGAGACTAAAGAGGCATGACAACCAAATGTCACAGACGATTTCTGCACTCCAGCTTGGGCACAGAGCAAGACTCCAAGTCTCAAATATATCAAAATAAGGAAATGAACATTGATACATTATTACTATATAATCATCAGACCCCATTCAAATTTTACTAATTGTCCCAAAAAGGTCTTTTTCAGGGCCTGTCACTCAGCTCACTCTATAGCTTACTGTAACCTCAGATGGGGCCTGATACATAGTAACAATGTATCCAGAGAGGCCCTGAGAAAGACCTTTTCGGGATAATTAGTAAAATCTGAATGGGGGTCTGCTGATTACATAGTAACAATGTATCAATGTCCATTTCCTGATTTTGACAGTTTATACTGTGGTTCAGTGGGAGGATATTTGTAAAAAATCACATTAAAATAGTTCACGGTGACAGACCATCATGTTAACAACTTATTCTTAAAGAGTTCAAGAAAAAGTCTTCATATTATATTTGATATCTTTGTTAATCTGAGATGGTTTCAAAATGAAAAAGTTCTCGAAAAATTACTCTTCAAAAAACAGAAAATAGATGAACGTTGAAAACATCATGATAAGTGAAATAAGCCAGACACAAAATAACAAATACTATATGATCCTACTTATATGAGTTTCCCAGAAGAGGCAAATTCATAGAGAGAATAGAGGTTACCAGGGGTCAGGGAGAAAAGGAGGAGTTACTGTTTACTGGATACAGTTTCTGGTTGGGGTGATGAAAAATTTCTGAATATGGACAGTGGTGATGGTTACACAACACTATGAATGTACTTAAAGCCACTGAATTGTAAAACTAAAAATGGTTTAAACGGTAATTTTTTTTTTTTTTTTTTTGAGACAGTCTTATTCTGTCGCCCAGGTTGGAGTGCAGTAGCACAATCCTGGCTCACTGCAACGTCCGCCTCTGGGGTTTAAGTGATTCTCGGGCCTTAGCCTCCCAAGCAGCTGAGATTGCAGGAATGCACCACCACCCCCAGCTAATTTTTGTATTATTTTTGTAGAGATGGGGTTTCGCCATGTTGGCCAGGCTGGTCTTACACTCCTGGCCTAAACTGACTCTCCCACCTTGGCCTCCCAAAGTAGGGGGGCCAGGCACGGTGGCTCATGCCTATAATCCCAGCACTTTGGGAGGCCGAGGCGGGCGGCTCACAAGGTCAAGAGATTGAGACTATCCTGGCCAACATGGTGAAACCCCATCTCTACCAAAATAATACAAAAATTAGCTAGGCATGGTGGCACCTGGCTGTAATCCCAGCTACTCGGGAGGCTGAGGCAGAATTGCTTGAACCAGAAAGTCAGAGGTTGCAGTGAGCCAAGATCGTGCCACAACACTCCAGCCTGGCGACAGAGAGCGAGACTGTCTCAAAAAAAAAAAAAAAAGGCTGGGTGCAGTGGCTCATGCCTGTAATCCCAGGACTTTTGGAGGCTGAGGGCAGGCAGCTCACCTGAGGTCGGGAGTTCGAGACCAGCCTGACCAACATGGAAAAACCCCCATCTCTACTTAAAATACAACAATTAGCTGGGTGTGGTGCCATGAGCCTGTAATCCCAGCTACTCGGGAGGCTGAGGCAGGAGAATCACTTGAACCCAGGAGGCAGAGGTTGCGATGAGCCGAGACTGCACCACTGCACTCCAGCCTGGGCAACAAGAGCAAAACTCTGTCTCAAAAAACAAAAAAGAAAGAAATGATTAAATAAATTATATAGAATTATTTTTTTTTTGCCCCCAGTCTATTATTTTATAAACCATTTAATAAATAACTAGTTTCTTGGGGATGATATATTACTTACACATTTACTATGTAGTAAGCATGTATGTATATGTGAGTGTATCCAACTACTCTGTTGGAGTGATTCCTATGGTGTGGAACTGACGGGGCCAAGTTCATGCAAAAATCTACATTTTTGAGTAAACTCCTCATGACGAGAGTTAAGTTTCCCCAGTATTTGAGACTTCCTCATTTCCTAAAGCTGTACAAACATTAGGTATCAATATTTGTAAGCAATGATAATGTAATTTATAATGAAATTGCTTTCTCAACTATTAGTATTAACTATAATATTCTTCATATACCCTTATAACTCATTTGTGCTATTCCATTTTCCTCTGTTACTTTTATTTCCACTTCTCATGTAACGTTAGTCTCTCTGTACTGATTTCTGAAGAGTTCATTTATGATTAAAGATTTTAACATTCTGTCAAGATTGCAAAAAAGGTGGGCAGGGAGGATACCAAAAAAAAAAAATCGCAAAAAAAAAGTTTTTCTTTTTTTTTAGTTGTCAAAAAATTTTTTTTCTTTTTTTTTTCTTTTTTTTTTTTTTTGGCTGGGCATGGTGGCTCACTTCTATAGTCCTAGCACTTTGGGAGGCTGAGGCAGGTGGACTGCCTGAGCTCAGGAGTTCAAGACTAGCCTGGACAATACGGCAAAACCCCATCTCTAATAAAAATATACAAAAAATCAGCCAGGCGTGGTGGCACGCATCTGTAGTCCCAGCTCTTTGGGAGGCTGAGGCATCAGAATCGTTTGAACCTGGGAGGTGGAGGTTGCAGTGAGCCAAGAACATGCCACTGCACTCCAGTTGCCTGGGCAACAGAGTGAGACTCTGTCTCAAAAAAAATATTGTTCTTTCTAACTTTTAAATTTACCAAGCACATTTAAAATGTTATACAAACATATTTTCATTAATAATATAAGATTAAGGCCAGGCACAGTGGCTCGCCCCTGTAATCCCAGCACTTTGGGAGGCCGAAGCAGGCAGATCATTTGAGGTCAGGAGTTCTAGACCAGCCTGGCCAACATGGTGAAACCCCGTCTCTACTAAAAGTACAAAAATTAGGCTGGGCTCATGCCTGTAATCTCAGCACTTTGGGAGGCCGAGGTGGAAGAATCACGAGGTCAGGAGTTCGAGACCAGCCTGGTCAACATGATGAAATCCCATCTCTACTAAAATTATAAAAAATTAGCTGACTGTGGCATTGGGCACCTGTAATCCCAGCTACTCAGGAGACTGAGGTAGGAGAATCTCTTTTACCCAGGAGGTGGAGGTTGCAATGAGCTGAGATCATGATATTGTACTCCTGCCTGGGCAACAAGAGTGAAACTCCACCTTGAAAAAAAAAAAAAAAAAAAGTCAGGCATAGTGGCACACACCCGTAATCTCAGCTACTCAGGAGGCTGAGGCAGGAGAATTGCGTGAACCTGGGAGACAGAGGTTGCAGTGAACTGAGATTGTGCCACTGTACTCCAGCCTGGGTAACAGAGTGAGGCGCCATCTCAAAAAAAAAAAAAAGAAAAAAAGGCATTTAAAACGGCATTGAAGGTGGACATGGTGCCAAAAGCCTGTAATCCTAGCACTTTGGCCCAAGGTGGGCAGATCATTTGAGCCTAGGAGTTCAAGAGTGCAGTAAGCCATGATCACACTAATGTACTTCAGCCTGGGTGACAGTGAGACCCTGTCTCAAAAAAATAAAATAAAATCGTATTAAGCTGAGTCAGGCGTAGTGCCATATGCCTGGAGTCCCAGCTACTCCAGAGGCTGAGCAGGTCTGGGAGATCACTTAAACCCATGAGTTCTAAGCCAGCTTGGGCAACATAATGAGGACCTATCTTGTTTTTTTTTTTTTTAAAGAAAAAAAAAAAGCCAGGCACAGTGGCTCACGCCTATAATCCCAGCACTTTGGGAGGCTGAGGCTGGCGGATCATGAGATCAGGAGATAGAGACCATCCCGGTCAACATGGTGAAACCCTTTCTCTACTAAAATACAAAAAATTAGCTGGGCTAGTGGTGCACGCCTGTAGTCCCAGGTACTTAGGAGGCTGAGGCAGGAGAATCACTTGAACCCAGGAGGCGGAGGTTGCAATGAACCGAGATTGCGACACCACACTCCAGCCTGGCAACAGAGGGAGACTCCGTCTCAAAAAATAAAAAATAAAAAGAAGCAGCAGAAGCATTAAGTGTATGAAGCTCCATGTTTTTAAGCAAAACAGTTTGAGTGTAAACACTAGTGGCTATTTCTCTTAGGTGGGATTATACATGATTATTCTTGCTTTCTATATATTTATAACAAATATGACTTACTTTTATAGTCAGGAAAAGTTTAAAGTTATAAAATTAAAATCAAAAAGTATATTCACTTATCTAAAATCTTGTGATCTTTGTTTCGTTGTTGGGTTTTTGGCATTTTTTTTTATTACAGTGAAACAGAAAAGTTTTAACAAGTAGTTTAAATCAAGAATCCTAAATTTATCAGAGCTAGCCATTCTTTCACATCTGAAATTAAATCCTTGTATATTTGGGTTGCTAAAAGATGATGGAGAATATATGACCCTCTCACTTTCCTTAACTTGCTGCCTCGCTAGCTCTGCTCAGTAAAACCACCCAAGTTTAAAGACAATTTACATACAGGTTTCATATCCCTAACCCAAAAATCCAAAATCCAAAATCCAAAATGCTTCAAAATCTGAAATTTTTTGAGTCAATTGATGCTCAAAGAAAATGCTCATTGACATTCTGAATTTTCTAATTTGGGATGCTTCGACCAGTAAGTAAGTAGAATGCATATATCCCAAAATGCCAAAAAAATTCAAAATCCAAAAAACTTCTGGTCCCAAGCATTTTGGATAAGGAATACTCAATTTTGTACTGTACAGATTCCATCACTTTACTCCACCATTTTTCTCAATCCTAACTATGATATAAATTAAGTATGTATTCTGATGTAGGTACACCTGCAGCTATGCAAAGCTCCCCCATTACAGAGGCCCTAGTAACATCAAGCAGCTCACCTCAAATGGGTTCAAATTGAAGTAAGAGGAACCAGGACGGGTCAGTCTTTCAATCTGATTTTTGGATGTTAGAACCGAGTCTCTCTTCTCTATTTGTTTCACCTAAAATTATGAGGATTAAAAACTTCATTAATAGATTTCAATAATAAACTGAATTGTTTATCTTAACACAATATTTACTGACATGTTCAACAAACATTTATTTGTATGTTTAGCATGTGCAAGACATTTTGCTAAATGCTTTGAGAAATAATTAAAACTACCATTTGTTGAATTTTAACTTAAAAACCTTACATGTATTTATTAATCTTAACAACCCTATGTGGTAAATTCTGCTATTATACCCATTTCACAGATAAGAATACTGAGGCTTAGAGAAGGTAACTGACTTATTCCCAATTAATCAACTTGTAAGCCAAAATTTTAACTCCAACAGTTTGACCCCACAGCAGGCATCAAAAGGATTCAAAGATAAATAAGTCACAGCCTTTAAAGAACTTCCACTCTAATGATGGAAGATGTACTTGTGTGTGTGGTTATACTTCATTTACAACTTTCAACTTTAAAAAAAAGAAAATAAGAGATTTATCTGTGGGGGAAAAAAAATAAAGAAAAAAATTAAAGAGCCAAAAAAGGAAAACTGCAATCACAGTAAGACATAAACTACAAGCAACATTTAAAACTGTGATAGGAGGGAACAAATAACTCCACCATCTAACTCTAACAGAGTTAGAAAAATCCCAGACTTGGCCAGGCGCAGTGATTGTCACCTGTAATCCCAGTGTTTTGGGAGACTGAGGTAAGTGGATTGCTTGAGCTCAGAAGTTGGAGACAAGCCTGGGCAACATGGCGAAACCCCACCTCTATTTTTAATTTAAAAACAAGGAAAGAAAGAAAAAAGAAAAATCCCTGACCTGAAGACAATGCCAGGGAGAACAAGCACCAGGCAGTCCCCGGAAAACATTCTTGGTGTCACTGTCAGAGTTGGAATGCTAGTTGGAATGAATCTCTGGTATGCTATATACCATCTTTATTCCTATGGCCAAAACAAGGTTGGGAAGAATTTCATTGACATAAAAAGTCATTCCTTCTAGGCATCTTCCCTCTTCACTCGTTCCCTTCATACTCTCTATCCTCTTTCTTAGATTTACTTATCACTACCTGACACCATATAGGATATCTGTTTGTTAGGGTTTAACCTTCTCTACAAAATGCAAGCTCTATGAAAACAGGATTTTTCTCTCTTGTTCACTACCGTATCCCCAACAACTAAATAGCAAACTAGTATACTTCAGATGTTCAATAAACATCAGTTAAATGAATGAGGCCAATGTGGTAGCTTATGCCTGTAATCCCAGCACTTTGAGAGTGTGAGGCAGGAGGATCACTTAAGCCCAGGAGTTCAAGACCAACATGAGCAACATGGCAAGACCCTGTCTCTATTTTTTAAAAAAATGACGGAAGCATCCTTCCTTAGATATTTTTTCCCATACAATTCAAACAAAGGTTACTATTTGGTTTTTTTGTTTGGTTTTTTTGAGACGGGGTCTTGCTCTGTCACCCAAGCTGGAGTGCAGTGGCAGCTTGGGTCACAGAGCTGGGTGATCATGGCTCACTCCACCTCCGGGGCTCAAACGATCCTCCCGCCTCAGCCTTCTGAGCAGCTGAGACTATAGGCAGCATCTGCCAGGTGTCTAGACCTAAATGTAATACTTTGGAGAAACTACTATGTAACAAGCACTGTTACAAATGCAAGAAATAAAAGATGAATGTGATATGGTCCTTACCCCTGAATAGCTCGCAGCCTGCTGGGGGGCAAGTCCATTCCTCAAACCCATGCCAACCTACAGAGGTCCCATCTCTGTCTTGTTTAACCCTGAGAAAGATGCTTCTGCTTTATTTTATTTTTATGAAATGCTTTTTTTTTTTTTTTTTTTTTAAATAGAGATGGGGTTTCTCTATGTTGGCCAGGCTGGTCTCAAACTCCTGACCTCAGGTGGTCCGCCCACCTCGGCCTCCCAAAGTGCTGGGATTACAGGTGTGAGCTACTGCGCCCAGCCATGAAATGCTTTCTTATACATTAACTCCTTTAGTACTCAAGAAAACGCTTATTTTAAAATTAACTCTCTGGTCAAGCAGGGTGGCTAACATCTGTAAACCCAACACTTTGGGAGGTCAAGGCGGGAGAAATGCTTGAGCCCAGGAGTTCAAGACCAGCCTGGGCAATACGGCGAGACCCTGCTGCCACACACACACACACAAAAATCAGCCGCGCATGGTGGCACAGACTTGTAGTCCCAGATACTGGGGAGGCTGAAGTGGGAGAATCATTTGAGCCCAGGAAGCAGAGGTTGTGCATTCCAGCTTGGGCAAGAGTGAGACCCTGGCTCAAAATAAATAAAATAAAGTAAAATAAAATTAACTCTCTCGTTTTTACAGATGTGGAACATGAAGATCTGCAAAATTAATGTCTTGTAAGAATTCAATCTCATCCAGTCAGGTTAATTGCCTTCCAAGAATTTTTTTTCTAGCCTTTTTCTTTCTTTTTAAAGAGACAGTCTCACCCTACGGCCAAGAACTGAATGCAGTGGTCGGATCATAGCTCAACGCGGCCTCAAACTTTTGGATTCCTCCCACATGGGCCTCCCAAAGTGCTGGCAACACAGGCGTGAGCCACTGTGCCAGGCTCCTTGCAAGAATTTAATCTGAGATTCTGATTCCAAACGCCATGCTTTTATTTCATTTATTCATTCATTCACTCAACAAATATTTACCGAGCATCCACGACACACTAGGAGCTGGATATGCGATAGTAAAGGAGGCTCAGACCAAGCCCACTGCTGTCCTAACATACCAACAGGCTGTAACCTACTGTAAGGCCACAAACTATTTCACCTCCCTAAACCTCAGGTTCGTCATCTGTAAAATGGGGGTAATATAATGCCTAACTGGCATGATACACACTGCCTGGCGTTTGTGAATGGCATAAATAACCACGAAAACAACTCCTTACAGAGGACTAAGAAACGTCTTGGGGGCCAAGAAGGCTAAGTCACTCCCAGGAAGGGCCCAGCCTCTGCCAGTCCCCGACTCCGCGGACTTGGGGCACTCTGCCCGCGCGCCCGCACTACGTGGGACACACTCGCCACCTCCCTCGATAGGTCGAACACCAGCCCCTCTTTCGTTGCCGGTGGCATCTCCCAGCAGCTATCAGTGGGAGACGCTCACACACCCCTAGACCCCCTCCACCCCGAAGACTGGACTGGAGGAATAGCCCAACGGTCCAGGCCAGGCGGCCACTGCCTTTGTCTACTGGGAAAGTAAGCCCGGGAGAGGTAGCCCCGGTGCCACTACTCCTCACTCTGCGTTCACCTCACTGTAGAAGGTCATAAATGCTTCCTCTGTGCTGCCTCCGCCGCCCGAAGTCCCGCTCTCTCCCGAAGCCGCCATTTCCCCGGCCAGCCACCACGTGACCCTTCTGCGCAGGCGCCCCCTCACGTGATTCTTACAGGTCCGCCCCCCCTAGCCCCGCCTCCCGTCTGAGAAGCTCTTAAAGAGCTCTCAGCCCAGACAGGCACATTAAATCTAGGTGGGCTTTTTTAGATTTAAACGAATTGCCCATAACATATAATTAGTCAGTTTTTAAATTTTTTATTTTTATTTATTTGTTTACTTTGAGACGGAGTCTTGCTCTGTCGCCCAGGCTGGAGTGCAGTGGCACGATCTCAGCTCACTGCAGCCTCCGCCTCCCGGGTTCCAGGGATTCTCCTGCCTCAGCCTCCCGAATAGCTGGGATTACCACCATGTCCACCTAAATTTTGTATTTTTAGTAGAGACGGGGTTTCACCATGTTGGCCACGATGGTATCAATCTCCTGATCTCGTGATTCGCCCGCCTCGGACTCCCAAAGTCCTGGGATTACAGGCGTGAGCCACCGCTCCCTGCCAAGGAGACCTAGTATCTATTAGCAGTTACTCCCTATTCACCCCCACTCCTCAGTCCCTGAAAACAAGCAATCTGTGTTCTATCTCTATGGATTTACCTATTCTGGGTATTTCATACAAATGGAGTTAAACAATATGTGAATAGGTATTTCACATAAATGGAATTAAGCAAAATGCCAGGCAGGGCTGGTATTTTCCTAACCAAAAGAAGATCAATAAAGCCAATTTTAATATTTCATAGAAAACGAAGTTTTTTTTTTGTTGTTTTTTGTTTTGAGACAAAAATCTCGCTCTGTCGCCCAGGCTGGAGTGCAGATCTCGGCTCACTGCAATCTTCACCTCCCGGGTTCAAGTGATTCTCCTATCTCAGCTGGCTCACTGCAATCTCCGCTTCTGGGTTCAAGCAATTCTCCTGTCTCAGCCTCCTGAGTAGCTGGGATTACAGGCACGCCACCATGCCCAGCTAATGTTTTTTGTTTTGTTTTGTTTTTTGAGATGGAGTTTCATTCTTATTGCCCAGACTGGAGTGTAATGGCACGATCTTGGCTCACCACAACCTCTGCTTCCCAAGTTGAAGTGATTCTCCAGTCTCAGCCTCCTGAGTAGCTGGGATTACAGGCATTCGCAACCATGCCCAGCTAATTTTTTGTATTTTTAGTAGAAACAGGGTTTCTCCATGTTCGTCAGGCTGGTCTCGAACTCCCGACCTCAGGTGACCCACCTGCCTCGGCCCCCCAAAGTGCTGGGATACGTGCCCGGCCCCGAAGAAAGTATTTTTATAATCATGAATCTGGCCCAATTCTCTGACCTAAAGGAGAAGAAACAGAGAAGATAAAATGACTTAGAGAAGAGCTATAAACTTTGTGAAAGTAAAGATTACTATTGTCTTGTTCACATTCATAGATGGGAGGTGAAGGTTAAGCCTTCCCTAGACTCCTACTTATTCTTTTTTGTTTGTTTGTTTGTTTTGAGACAAAGTCTCGTTCTGTCACCCAGGCTGGAGTGCAGTGGTGTGATCTTGGCTCACTGCAACCTCTGCCTCCCAGGTTTCAGCGATTCTCCTGCCTCGGCCTCCTGAGTAACTGGGACTACAGGCACGCGCCACCCTACCCAGCTAATTTTTGTATTTTTAGTAAAGACGGGGTTTCACCATGTTGGCCAGGATGGTCTCGATCTCCTGACCTCGTGATCTGCCTGCCTCAGCCTCTCAAAGTACTGGCATTACAGGCATGAGCCACCATGCTCAGCCTACTCTTTTCTACTCCATTGCTCCACATTGCCAAAAGTGCAGTTATTAAGCCCATTTAACAATATGTTGTTAACAACAACAACAAAAAAAACTGTAAAATATTTTTAAAAGGTTTATTCTGAGCCAGTATGAGTGACCATAGCTTAGGGAAACACAGTCTCAGGAGGTCCTAGGAAAGTGTCCCTGAGGTCATCAAGTTATAATTTGGATTTTCTTAAGGGGTTTTGTTTGGGGGGTATTTTTTTTTTTTTTTTGAGACAGAGTCTTGCTCTGTTGCCCAGCAGGCTGGAGTGCAGTGGTGCCATCATAGCTTGTTATCATCTTGAACTCCTAGGCCCAAGATATCCTCCCAAGTAGCTAGAATTATAAGGCATATACCACCGTGCCAGGCTAATTTTGGGGGAAAAGGGAGGTAGAGATGATATCTCACTACATTGCCCAAGGTGGTCTCAAACTCTAGCATCAAGTGATCCTCCTGCCTTGGCCTCCCAAAGTGCTGGGATTACAGACATGAGCCACTGCACCCAGCCCACAGTTTGGTTTCATACATTTCAGGGAGACAGGAGTTACAGACAAAGATATAAATGAATACATGAAACATATACATTGATTTGGCCCAAAAAGGTGGGGTATCTTGAGGCACAGGCTTAGAGGTTACAGGTGGATTCAGAGATTCTTTAATTTGCAATTGGTTAAAGGAGTAAAACAGTCTAAAAATTTGGAGTCAGCAGAAAGAAATGTTTAAGATAAGGAAGGCTGTTAGCCAATACATTGGGTC
Source organism: Cacajao melanocephalus (assembly GCA_963573385.1). Taxonomy (NCBI): domain Eukaryota; kingdom Metazoa; phylum Chordata; class Mammalia; order Primates; family Pitheciidae; genus Cacajao; species Cacajao melanocephalus. Next base: position 18,302 of record CAUYLG010034717.1, on the reverse strand, counting down.
AGAGTGACCTGTAAATGTGTGTGACTTAACTGTCGTGTGGCATAGCCTTAAGTCCTATTTATAATTCGATATCTTATTTTCACAAAGAATGTGTTTTGCTAATCTTATGATCTCTATTTCAACATTGATGTTGGTCAGTTGTTGTGCTTAAACACCAAAACGGAGGGAGCATAACAAGATGTGCTTCTGACCTCCCTTACTTTCACAGCTGGCTAAGAATTCAGTTTTGTTTGTTTTTGTTTGTTTGTTTGTTTGTTTGTTTTGAGACGGAGTCTCACTCTGTCTCCCAGGCTGGAGTGCAGTGGTGATCCTGGCTCACTGCAAACGCTACCTCCTGGGTTCCAGCAATTCTCCTGATTCAGCCTCCTGGGTAGCTGGGACTATAGGCATGTGCAGCCTCGCCCAGTTAATTTTTTTTTTTTTTTTTTTTTTTTTTAGTAGAGACGGGGGTTTCACTGTGTTGGCCAGGCTGGTCTCGAACTCCTGACCTCAAGTGATCCTCCTGCCTTGGCCTCCCAAAGTGCTAGGATTACAGGCGTGAGCCACCGTGCCTGGCCTTGTGTTTTTATTGTTTTTTTGTTTTTGAGATGGAGTCTCACTCTGTGTCCCGGGCTGGAGTGCAGTGACGCAATCTTGGCTCACTGCAACCTCTGCCTCCTGAGTTTAAGAGATTCTCCGGCCTCAGCCTCCCAAGTTGCTGGGATTACAGGTGTGTGCCATCATGCCTGGCTAATTTTTTGTATTTTTAGTAGACACAGGGTTTCACCATTTGGCCCAGGCTGGTCTCCAACTCCTGACCTCAGATGATCCACCCACCTCGGCCTCCCAAAGTGCTGGGATTACAGGAGTGAGCCACCGTGCCCGACGGGAATTCAGTTTTTAATGATTTTTCTGGTGTCCTTTGGCCAAGAGGGGGTTCATTCAGTCGGTGGGGTCGGGGCGCAGCTTGCAATTTTATTTTAGTTAACAATATTAATACAGTCCACAAATATTAATTCAGTGCCCACTTGAGCAAGGACCCCATCACAAGGCGAAAAGTGCAAAGAAGAAAAAGAGACCAAAACAGGGAGGAGATATGAGAGAATCCCTGGTGATAGAATGACAGAGAAGGTTATATTTAGGTATTTTTCTTTTTTTAGTAGAAACGGGGTGTTGCTATGTTGCCCAAGAAGGCCTGAAACTCCTTGGTTCAGGTGATTCTCCTGCCTTGGCCTCCATACCATTGGGATTATAGGCATGAACCACCGTGCTGGGCCAGGGAAGTTTTCTCTGAGGTGACATTTATGTTGGCTGGAGAGTGAAATGTCAATGAAACAAAAGAAGCCTGGGTAACATAGCAAGACCTTGTCTCAATTAAAAATAAAAATTGGCTGCGCGCAGTGGCTCACACCTGAAATCCCAGCACTTTGGGAGACTGAGACTGGAGAATCACGAGGTCAGGAGATCGAGACCATCCTGGCCAACATGGTGAAACCCCGTCTCTACTTAAAAAAAAAAAAAAAAAAAAAAAGAGCTGGGCATGGTGGTGGCTGCCTATAATTCCAGCTACTAGGGAGGCTGAGGCAGGAGAATCGCTTGAACTAGGGAGTAGGAGGTTGCAGTGAGCCGAGATCCTGCCATTGCACTCCAGCCTCAAAACAGAGCAAGACTATGTCTTAAAATAAATAAATATAAGTAAATAAATAAAAATAAAAAATTTTTAAAAAAAGAAAAAGTAGCTGGCACAGTGGCAAGTGCCTAAAGTACCAGCTACTCAAGAGGCTGAAGTGGGAGGGTTGCTTGAACCAGGAACGTAGAGGGTTCACTGAGCCGTGATCGCATCACTTCACTCTCCGGCCTGGGAAACAGGGTCAGACTCTGTCTAAAAAAAAAAAAAAAGAGAAAGAGAGAGAGAGACAGAGAGAGAGATGCCAGGCACAGTGGCTCACACCTGTAATCCCAGCACTTTGGGAGGCTGAGTTGGGTGGATCACCTGAGGTCAGGAGTTCAAGACCAGCCTGGTGAACATGGCGAAACCCCATCTCTACTAAAAATACAAAAAAATTAGCCAGGAGTGGTGGTGCACGCCTGTAATTCCAGCTACTCGGGAGGCTGAGGCTGGAGAATCTCTTGAACCTGGGAGGCAGAGGTTGCAGTGAGCTGAGATCATTCCACTGCACTTCAGCCTGGGAGACAGTGAGACTTCGTCTCAAAATAAATAATTAATTAAAAATTAAAAATAATTTTAAAAAATAAGCAAAAGAACACTGACACTTTCTTTTTAAAGAGGAAGTCTTGCTCTGTTGTCCAGGCTGGAGTGCTGTGGCACGATCTAGGCTCACTGCAACCTCCGCCTGCCAGGTTCAAGCCTATTCTCCTGCCTCAGCCTCCCGAGTAGCTGGGATTACAGGCGCGTGCCACCACACCCGGCTGATTTTTGTATTTTTAGTAGAAACGAGACAGGGTTTCACCATGTTGGCCAGGCTGATCTCGAACTCCTGACCTCAGGTGATCACCCACCTTGGCCTCCCAAAGTGTTGGGATTACTGGCGTGAGTCACCGCGCCCCCCCAGGACATTGACACCCCTCATAACAAATGAATGCGATTTACGTATCTCTAAGCCAAGGCACGTTGGACGTCGGTATCCTGGACGTCAGCATCCAAGGACACAGCTCCCAACCCCATGTTCCCCCATTTTATTGATGCTAGCAGGCCAGGGACGGGAAAACTTCCTTTGAGCTTTGAAATAACGACTTTAGGATTGAAATCCTGGGCTGGGGGTGGACGCCACGCCTCATTCTGATGGGTCCAAGAGCCGAAATTTCGGCTTCTGGCACTCTCCTTAACCAGCTCTCTACGCTCCTCCGTCATTCTTCTTTCCAGACCATTACCCGGAGCCCTTGCTAGCGATTGGCTAAGAATAGGCTCGCCTCTTGCTCGGGATTCGCTGTGAGCTCCAGGAAGCCCGCCTCCGCTCTCCCATGATTCGCTACTTCAGTGTCCATCCGCCCCTCCATCGACCAGATTGGGTGCTTGGCCGTCTCCGTCATTAGCGTGTACCCAAGCACTGCTTGTTGCAGCAGAGACGCCAGAGGTGCACCACCAGCGGCAATGGCAGTTACGGCGTTGGCGGCGAGGACGTGGCTTGGCGTTTGGGGCGTGAGGACCATGCAAGCCCGAAGCTTCGGCTCGGATCAGGTACGCTGTGACAGTGTCCGCTGCCCCAGCCGCGAGGGCGGATTCCATCTTCGCTTCCGCATCTTTACCCGTGTCCCTGTCTCTCTGCAGTCCGAGAATCTCGATCGGGGCGCGGGCTCCATCCGGGAAGCCGGTGGAGCCTTTGGAAAGAGAGAGCAGGCTGAAGAGGAACGATATTTCCGGTGAGGTTCACCGGGTCCCAAGTCCAGCCCGAGATCTCCCAGGGTTTTCCAATCCTTAAACTGCCAATCGCCCCACCTATTCTTACCTGGTGCCTTGGGGCACCCCATACCCCCAACAGAACTCTCTGGCCCCTTGATGTGCCGACAGTTGCCACTTACAGGGCACTCCTAGTTCCCTGCAGAACAGTCTCAGGCCCCCAAACCATTTCCACTGGCGAGTCTCCAACCCACGGCTCAACTCCTCCTTTATCATTACCATCCCCCGAGTAGAGTTCTCCTCTGGTCGTGCGAAACGCCCCCAGATTCTTCGCACAGGGTCTGGATCCCACCATCCAGTGCTTGCCTCCCAGCCTGACTCCCTCGGCCCTCACCCACTTGTCACCCCCTCCACGCTCTCTTTCCTCCCCAGCACGCCTTAGCTTTGCAAGCCTGCATGCATTCAGGCTTCTCAGGCGTTTCTAGACCCCCGACTCCGCAAGAGTGAGGGTCTTGGGAGCTGGCATGGGAGTTGCTTACGGTTGGACTACACCATCTCCTAAAGGCTTTTACCAGGCCGGGCGTGGTGGCTCAGGCCTGTAATCCAAGCACTTTGGAGGCCAAGGCGGGCGGATCACCTGAGGTCAGGAGTTCAAGACCAGCCTGACCAACGGTGAAACCCCGTTTTTTTAAAAAAAAGAAAAAAAAAAAAAAAAAAGGGCTTTTGCCCTACTCAGCTCAGCCTAGATCTGTAGATTTCCCTCTCCTGCTTGGGAGTATGGAGTGGGTTGGGCCTATCTACTCCCTTTCCCAGCCCTGAGTTATCTTTAACTGACTTCTGTCCACTCTGGAGAGCAGTGAGGAATTAATCTTGCTTTTCTTGTCCTTTGGCCATTCACTTCTGCCTTCTGTTAAGAATTATCACCATGGCACCTCCCATACTGTATAGAGCCAAGATACAGCCCTTAGAGACTATCTAATTGAGCCCCTACATTTTATAGTTAGGAGAACTGAGGCCTAAATGTGGCCAAACCAACACTGTAATCCAGTCCCTTCTTGGGACCTAAATTGAACTGCCAAGTACTGCCTATACAAGAGACCCTTTTTTGGCCTTACAGTGGGCCATGCATGTCTATAGGCAAAGAAAGCCCTAGACATATTAAAATAGGAGATGGGTATTTGTCTTTTAACTGCACCCCTTTGTCTGTCTTCCTCATTTTGTTCCTGTTTCCCCTAAAGGGGAGTCAAGTTCCCTGGGTTGTTCCCCTCATAAGGTATTAGGGACTTGTGTCACATCCCTCTGGAGTTTTCTATTGCAAAGAGGAATCCGAAAGCAATAAGCTCTTAATGATAGAATTTAAGCCACTAGCACCAGTGGAATCATTTTAGTCTTCTCTTTAAGATGGCTACACCTCAATTTAAGATGGGGTATTCTTTCACTAGTTGAGGAGTAGAAGAGGATGACCAGCCAGACTCCCATGGGATTGGGACACCTGTTCCTTGCTTAGGTATTACAGGTTATGCTTAGAGATCTCTTTGGGGTGAAGGATTGACATTAAACCCTGAGCCACTGTGTCCTTGTAGAGCACAGACTAGAGAACAACTGGCAGCTTTGAGGAAACACCATGAAGAGGAGATCGTTCATCATAAGAAGGAGATTGAGCGTCTGCAGAAAGAAATTGAGCGGCATAAGCAGAAGATCAAAATACTAAAACATGATGATTAAGTGCACACAGTTCCCTATAGAATGGCACATGTCATTGCCTACTTCTGTGTAGACATAGTTCTGGTTTAATTAATATTTGTCTGTGTGCTACTAACAGATTATAATAAATTGTCATGAGTGAACTGTGTTTGATGCCTTCTTCTATCTGGGAGAGATAGAGGGACAGACACTAATGAACGACTAAAATGAGTTAGAGGGGTCCCTGCATCAGGAAACCCACAGACAAAGCACAGTGTGATAAGTGCTATGAAACAACACAAGTGGGGGGATGGGTGTGACATAGAAAAGGTACCCCTCCCAGTCTAATTAGAAGTGTTCAGAGAAAGCTTCTTGAAGGATAAATCCCAATCTAAAGCATAAAGATGAGGAGCAGCCTGGAGATCAGAAGGAATCATTGCTTCAAAAGATACAATTGGGCCAGGTATGGTGGCTCACGTGCCTGTAATCCCAGCACTTTGGTAGGCCAAGGTGGGCGGGTCACCTGAAGTCAGGAGTTCAAGACCAGCCTAGCCAACATAGTGAAACCCCGTCTTTACTAAAAATACAAAAGTTTGCCAGGTGTGGTGGCATGCACCTGTAGTCCCAGCTACTCGGGAGGCTGAGGAAGGAGAATCACTTGAACCTGGGAGGTGGAGGTTGCAGTGAGCCGAGATTATGCCACTACATTCCAGCCTGGGTGACAGAGTGAGACTCTTGTCTCAAAAAAAAAAAAAAAAAAAGATAAAATTGAAAGCACCATTAGTTAAAACAGCATTTTGCATTTTTAAAAGGGTTTAGAGGACACTTAATATGAGCTAGTCATCCTTGTTCTAATTTTGTAGACTGAGAGAACTGGAATTAGAAACGTGATTTATACAGTCACTCAGCACCTTGGCAGTGAGACTTGTGTCCAGGTTTTATGACTTCTAATCCAAGTCTGTTATTAGCAGAAAATCAGAATTATTTCTTAAGTTATATTTTGCTTTGCCAGGTATGTTTTTGTTTAAAATTAGACCTGAGGGCCTTGTATAACTAAATTATTATACAAACTAGTGTAAATTCTCTAGGCAAAAAAATTTGAGGTGACATTTGGGCCATTAGCAAAACATTTTCAGTTCACCAATTTAGTATAGTATTTGCCCAGGATTGTAATGAGTTATTTGTTCTAAGACCCTATCTATCTTATAAAGGCTTCTAGGGCCATTGAGTGATAAAAGCTTGGAGAAGTCACGTTGACCTTGTCCACAACTTGCCCATGAAACAACACCGAGCAAGGTGTGGTTGTGCGCGCCTGTAGTTCAGCTACTTGGCAGTCTGAGGCAAGATGACTGCCTGAGCCCAGACGTTCCAGACATTCCTGGGCAGCGTTTTAACCCCAAATCTTAGAGAAAGATACGCTAAACTTTGAATTACAATGATTATAATGTTGCTGAATCTCAGCACTGAGGCCTCAGTAGTGCCTATTTTTCAAGTGGCCAGCACAAAATGAAGTTCAAGAAACAATAATTCTGGCCAGGCAAGGTCTGTAATCCCAGCCCTTTGGGAGGCCGAGTCAGGTGGATCACGAGGTCAGGAGTTCGAGACCAGCCTGACCAATATGGCAAAACCCTGTCTCTACTGAAAATACAAAAATTAGCCAGGTGTAATGGCAGGTGCCTGTAATCCTAGCTACTAAGGAGGCTGAGGCAGGTGAATCAGTTGAACCCAGGAGGCGGAGGTTGCAGTGATCTGAGATCACACCATTGCACTCCAACCTGGGCGACAGAGCGAGACATCATCTCAAAAAAAAAAGAGAGAAAAAAATGGAAACAATCATAAGAAGATCAAATGCCTTTTATTTTAATGTTATTAACAGAATAACACTTGAAAAGTTTAAAAATTGGAAATAACACTTTAAAAGTTTAAAAGATGTTTTAGCAAACATCTTTCATTTTGCATACTTATAACAAAAAAAAGGCATACAAAATCCCCTAAATTGTACATGATAGTGTTTTTTTTGTTTGTTTTGGTTTTTGTTTTGTTTTTTACTTATAATCAACAATTGTCTTACTAGGAGTGATGTTCCTAAATTGTTTCCTTGGTAAAGATGTACCATCTAGGCCGGGCACGGTGGCTCACACCTGTAATCCCAGCACTTTGGGAGGCGAGGTGGGCAGATCACCTGAAATCGGGAGTTCAAAACCAGCCTGGCCAATATGGAGAAACCCCATCTCTACTAAAAATACAAAAAACTATTTTGTGGTGGTGGTACATGCGTGTAATCCCAGCTACTCGGGAGACTGATGTAGGAGAATCATTTGAACCCAGGAGGTGGAGGTTGTGGTGAGCCAAGAACGAGCTATTGCACTCCAACCTGGGCAACAAGAGGGAAATTCCATCTCAAAAAAAAGAAAGAAATACAAAAATTAGTCAAGCGTGGTGGCACACACGTGTAATCCCAGCTATTTAGGAGGCTGAGGCAGGAGAATTGCATGAACCTGGGAGGCAGAGGTTTCAGGGAGCTGAGATCATACCACTGCACTCCAGCCTGAGAGACAGCAAGAATTTGTCTCCAAAAAAAAAAAAAAGTACCATCTACTCTTGTCATATATTTTATTTTAAATAAGAATCAGTCTATGATTGAACAAAACAAGCAAAAAGTTGCAACTTTAAAGTGAAGACGAAAGAATCATAGCTTGGGCCAAGCACGGTGGCTCATGTCTGTAATCCCAGCACTTTGGGAGGCCGAGTTGGCAGATCACCTGAGGTTGGGAGTTTGAGAACAGCCTGGCCAACATGGTGAAACCCCTGTCTCTACTAAAAATACAAAACAGCCAGGCGTGGTGGTGGGCGCCTGTAGTCCCAGCTACTCAGGAGCCTGAGACAGGAAAACCACTTGAACCTGGGAGGCAGAGGTTCCAGTGAACTGAGATTGCACTGCTGCACTCCAGCCTGGGTGATAGAGTAAGATGCTGTCTCAAAAAAAAAAAAAAAAAATCATAAAAATGAATCTGAATTAAAAAAAGAAAAAGAATCATAGCTTGAATTCTTAAAAAAAAGAAATAGGGTAATTTCAGCCAGACACGGTGGCTCACGCCTGTTATCCCAGCACTTTGGGAGGCCAAGGCGGGCGGATCACCTGAAGTCATGAGTTCAAGACCAACCTGGCCAACATGGTGAAAACTTGTCCCTACAAAAATTAGCCGGCCATGATGGTGGGTGCCTGTGATCCCATTTACTCGGGAGGTTGAGGTGGGAGATTCACTTGAACCTGGGAGGTGGAGGTCGCAGTGAGTCAAGACCACGCCATTGCACTCCAGCCTGGGCAACAGAGCAAGACTCTGACTCAAAAAAAAAAAAAAAAAAGATTAAATAGGCTAATTTAAATATATCTGAACTTTGTGAAAATGGCAACTCGTGTTCTTTTTGTTATGATACACCTGTGGTTAATTTTTCTACCTTGCTGCAGTAAAAGCAAGATGTAAGATATAAATACAGAGTAATATCACAAACATGTTTAAATCCTAAAAGAATTTATGTGAGGTGAGCCAGTAATCACAGAAAAAGTAGCACAGATCATAGGTTTCACCTGGAACCTAGAAGGACCCCAGGTGGTTCTTAGAATCAGGATAATTTGGAAAGTACTATAGCAGTGGTTCCATAAGCCAGCAGTGTCAGCATCACTTGGGAATTTGTTAGAAATGCAAATTCTGAGGCCCCACCACAGACCTGATGAAACTAGGGGTTTGACTCAGCAATCTTTTTTTTTTTAATTTAATTAAAAAAAAAAGATGGGGTTTCACCAGGTTGGTCAGGCTGGTCTTGAACCCCAGACCTCAGGTGATCAGCCCGCCTTGGCCTCCAAAGTGCTTGGATTAGAAGCGTGAGCCACCACGCCCGTCCTTTTCATTTTTTTTTTTTTTTTGAGACAGAGTTTCACTCTCATTGCCCAGGCTGGAGTGCAATGGTGTGATCTCGGCTCACTGCAACCTTTGCTTCCTGGGTTCAAGTGATTCTTCTGCTTCAGCCTCCTGAGTAGCTGGGATTACAAGCATGTACTGCCATGCCCAGCTAATTTTGTATTTTTAGTAGAGACAGGGGTTTCTCCATGTTGGTCAGGCTAGTCTCGATCTCCCGACCTCAGGTGATCTGCCTGCCTCGGCCTCCCAAAGTGCTGGGATTACAAGCGTGAGCCACCGCGCTCTGCCTTGACTCCAGTCTTTTAACAAGCCTTCCAGTTGATTCTGTTATGCATGCACTGAAGTTTGATAACCATTGTAGTACAGGTAGTTTCTCACAGAATCTGCTAGCATTTTTGGATACACACATTTATAAAGACAGAATATTAGGTATAATAAAAGTAACCATATGTGTTTAATATAGTTCATAATATGAATGTGACTTTAGGATTTAGAAATAAATGGTTTTTGTTTGGAACTTGTTAACATTTGAAAACACAGCACTCCACAGAATACAATTTGGGAAATACTTCACTTGCATAATATATGTATTGCCTTAGTCAAAATTCTTTTTTGTCCTCCACTCCCACTGCTTCACTTGACTAGCCTAAAAAAAAATCCTTTTTGTTTACATGTAACAGAAACCAGCACTGGCTGTCTCAAGGGGAAGGAAAAGACTAATTTACTGGAAGAAATAGGGCTATTGTCTCACAGAATCTCAAGAAGACTTCAACAAACAAGACTCAGGAAAGAAAGGGACTGCAGTAGCCAGAGTAGTTCTGTGAATTGCAGGAGCATATCTGTCTAAGCAACTTCTAAACCCTCTGTGTCAGAATCGTGCTGGGTGGGCTGGGCACAGTGGCTCCCCCTCTAATCCTCCCACTTTGGGAGGCTGAGGCCAGGAACTTGAGACCAGCCTGGGCAGTATGACCAAACCCCATCTCTGCAGAAAACAAAAGAAATAGCCGGGAGTGACGGCGGCACAGGCCTGCATTCCCAGCTACTTGGGAGGCTGAGGTTGAAGTGAGCGATGATTGCAGCACTGTACTCCAGCCTGAGCAATAGAGGGAGACTCTGTTTCCGAAAAAAAAAAAATTAGGAATCATTGGGGTGCTTTTTTTTTTTTGTCCTTTGAAAGACTTCTATAGAATTTTATGCAGTAAAGTTATTTAACAATCGCACAATTAATGGAGCATTTTAAAATTATTTAGTCATTAAATCTCATATTTTTAGCAAACAGATCCATTCCATTAGTTTAATTTTATAACCAAAGTAACCAAAGCAGGGAATTGTAAAGCAGTTTTCACAAGGTCACATAATCAGGTTTGTGCTGATCAAGGTCTTCGCTTCAGAACTCTTGCTCCCACAACTTTGAGTTGCAGTTCTAATCCAGTGCTTCAGCTGCCTATTAGCTCCCTCTTCAATGTGGGGGAGTGGGACGTACATGGACACCTGGCAATGGGTGGTAAAGGCAAGGGCTCCTGGCAGTAAACATAGAAGTGCCAGCAGTTGGTGTTGGCATTAGCTTTTTGGCTGTGACATAAACCCCATCAGCATGCCTATGCATGCCTACATGATGCAAACAGATGTTTGCAGTAGGGCCTAGTGTGAGATTTTCACAACAGTAAGTCTAAAGTTGTAGTTCACAGGCTGAGCGCAGTGGCTCACGCGTGTAATCCCAGCACAATGGGAGACTGAGGCAAGCAGATCACCTGAGGTCAGGAGTTTGAGACCAACCTGGCCAACATGGTGAAACCCAGTCTACTAAAAATACAAAAAATAGCAGGGCGTGGTGGCACATGTCTGTAATCCCAGCTACTCGGGAGGCTGAGGCAAGAGAATGACTTGAACCCAGGAGGCGGAGGGTCCAGTGAGCAGAGATCATACCACTGCATTCCAGCTTGGGCAACAGAGTAAGACTCCAACTCAAAAACAAATAAAATAAAATAATAAAGTTGTAGTTCTCAGCACAGGTTTCTGCTTCCCAGAAATGTTAGCCAAAAAAACAAAACTCCGAGAGCAATTAAATCCAAATCTCCAAGATTGAGGCCTGAGAATTGGTGTGGACATACTTCATTTTATAGTGCTTCATTTTATTGAGCTTCACAGATACTTTGAATTGAAGGTTTGTGGCAGCCCTGCATCGAGCACTATTAGTGCCATTTTTCTAACATTATATGCTTACTTCATGCCTGAATGTTACATTTTGGCAATCCTCTCAATATTTCAAACTTTCTCACTATTATCTATTAGGGTGATTTGTGATCAGTGATTTTCGATGTTACTCTTGTAATTGTTTTGGGGTCATGAACTTAATCGATAAATGTTTGTGTGTTCTGACAGTGCTACCAACCTGCCATTTCCCTGTCTCTCTCCCTCTCCTCAGGCCTTCCTATTGGCTGAGACACAACAGTACTAGGCTAATTAATAACCCAACAACAGGCTCTAAGTGCTCAGATGAAAGGAGTCTTTTGTCTCTCTCTCTTTTTTTTTTTTGAGACGGAGTCTTGCTCTGTCACCTAGGCTGGAGTGCAATGACACACTCTTGGCTCACCGCAACCTCTGCCTCCCGGGTTCAAGCGATTCTCCTGCCTCAGCCTCCTGAGCAGTTGGGATTACAGGCACACACCACCATGCCTGAATAATTTTTGTATTTTTAGTAGAAACGGGGTTTCACAATGATGCCCAGGCTGGTCTTGAATTCCTGGCCTTAAGTTATCTGCTCACCTTGGCCTCCCAAAGTGCTAAGATTGCAGGTGTGAGCCACCACAACCAGTCCAACATTTTTTTAGATGCAATACTATTACACACTTAATAGACTATTACACACTTAATAGACAGCACAGTGTAATTTTTTTTTTTTTTTTGAGACACGGTCTTGCTCTGTTGCCCAGGCTAGAGTGCAGTGGCACAATCTTGGCTAACTGCAACCTCTGCCTTCTGAGGTCAAGCAATTCTTGGGCCTCAGCCTCCCAAGCAGCTGAGATTACATGCATGCATAAAAAGAAATAAAAAACAACAAAGTCCTGACCTCATGGAGTTTATATAATCTGAGGGAAGCAAAAAGCAAACAAGTGCACACATTCGGTGGAAGAAAATTAAAGCAGGGTAAGAGGACATGAAGTGGCTGGAGGCAAACTATATACATATTTTGTTTTGAGACGGAGAGTTTCACTCTTGTTGCCCAGGCTGGAGTGCAATGGCTCCATCTCAGCTCACCGCAACCTCTGTCTCCCAGGTTCAAGCGATTCTCCTGCCTCAGCCTCCCAAGTAGCTGGGATTACAGGCATGCACCACAGTGCCCAGCTAATTTTTTGTATTTTTAGTAGAGATGGGATTTATCCATGTTGGTTAGGCTGATCTCGAACTCCCGACCTCAGGTGATCCACTGGCCTCAGCCTCCCAAAGTGCTGGGATTACAGGTTTGAGCCACCCTCGCCCAGCCTATTTTATATAGTCTGATCTGATAAGGTTATCATGTTATATATATAGTTTGCTGATAAGGGAGAGGCCTGAAGGACATAATAGCATGAAATATGAAGATACAGAGCATTCCAAGTTGAGTTCACATAGCAGTTGCCCTGAGAAAAGAGTGTCTTAATGTGGTCAAAGAACTGCCAAGTGGTTTGGCAGGGTGACTGACACCTGTAATCCCAGCACTTTGGGAGGCTGAGGCAGGAGGATCACTTGAGGCCATGCATTTGAGACAGCCTGAGCAATACAGTGAGACCTTGTCTCTACAAAGAAAACAAAAATCTTTTTTGAGACAGGGTCTCACTCTATCACCCAGACTGAAGTGCAGTGGTTCAATCACAGCTCACAGCAGCCTCGAGCTCCTGGGCTCAAGCGATCCGCCTGCCTCAGCCTCCTGAGTTGCTGGGATACAGGCATACACCACCATACCTGGCTGATTTTTTTTAATTTTCAGTAGAGACAAGGTCTCACTATGTTGCCCAGGCTGGTCTTGAACCCCTGAGCTCAACCAAAACACCTGCCTCAGCCTCCCAAAGTGTTGGGATTACAGGCATGAGCCACCACCCCTTGCTAAAAAAACAAATTTTTTTTTAAGTAGCTGGACATGAGGGCACTCATCTGTAGTCCCAGCTGCTTCAGAGACTGAGGCAGGAGTATCACTTGAGCCCAGAAGTTTGAGATTACAGTGAACTATGATTGCACAACTGCACACCATCTTGGGCAACAAAGAAAGAACCTGTCTAAAAAAAGAAAAAAAAGAACAGCAAAGTGACCAATATAGCTGGAACAGAGTGAGCAAGGAGGAGGGAAATAGGAAATAATGGGCAAGAGCTGTATGTGAAGTTGCACACCCTGTAGCAGAATTTCTACTGGACATTCCATTCCATTTGGTTTGATGCAATTGGCTGACTATGACCTGGTCTTATCAAGAAAAATAAACACCTCAGATTAATGAGTGAAGAAGAAAATGTGTTACTTAAAAGAGCCTGGATAACGAGATGAGAAATGCTGGTTGTTGTGGTTTTTTTTCCCCCTTTTTTTCCTTCTTTTTTGTTCTTTTTTTTATTTTTATTTTTTCTTTTTTGCTGGTTGTAATTCTCATTCTGCCTTAAATTTTTACCTTGAGAAGTGTGTGTGTGAGCAAGAGTGGAAGGAAGTAAAGATGAAAGGGGGAAGGAGATGAAAAGGGGAAGGTGCAAGATTATCATGGAGCTTTTTTTTTTTTTGCTTTTTTTTTTTTTTTTTTTTTTAAGACAGAGTCTTGCTCTGTCACCAGGCTGGAGTGAAGTGGCACAATCTCAGCTCACTTCAACCACCACCTCCCAGGTTCAAGCAATTCTCCTGCCTCAGCCTCCTGAGTAGCTGGGACTACAGGCATCTGCCACCATGCCCAGCTAATATTTTTTTTAATTTTAATTTTTTTTTTTCAAGATGGGGTTTCACCATGATGGCCAGGCTAGTCTTGAACTCCTGACCTCAGGTGATCCACCCACCTCGGCCTCCCAAAATGCTAGGATTACAGGCGTGAGCCACCGCGCCCGGCCGCCCAGCTAATTTTTGTATTTTTAGTAGAGACAAGGTTTTACCATGTTGGCCAGGCTGGTCTCCGAACTCCTGACCTCAAGTGATCCGCCCACCTCAGCCTCCCAAAGTGGTGGGATTATAGGTGTGAGCCACCGCGCCGGCCAATCATGGAGCTTTGAATACCATGTTAAGGAATCTTGATCCTGTCCAAGAGTTTTGACCTCAAGTTTCTACAGAGGCCAGGCAGGTAATGTAAATGATCAAGTGTTCCATTTGTTACTATTATGGGAAGTGAGAAGCTAAGTGTGGTTGTGGGACCCTGGAATGCAGTCTCAGTGTTGCCAGATCTTCCTGTTTTCCGAGGGAATTCATAAATTGGAGATTTTAAAATCTTAGTAAATTATTAAAACCCGGAGGACTGAATAATATACATTAGTAAACCAAATTTTGACCTATCGCATGTCCAAATACAACCAGGACAATGCAAGACAGAAAGAGTTTTGTGCCCAGAAGTGTCTGGTTCAGAGTAATTTTGGATGTCTTTGCTTATCTGAGCTATTTATATTTGCCTCTCATGTCACCTGTCTGATTCTGGCAGCCAGATTTTGCCCATTACTCAGCTCTGTACTCACCCACACCACCACCCCCACAAGGATAGCCCCACGCCCAGCTAACTTCCAAACGTATATTTAAAAGAAGGAAAAGTGGGGGGAAAAAAAGAAAGAAATGAAAAGCAGATCGGGCAGTTCAGCCTCTTCTCGCGGAGGCGGAGCCGGGCGGAGTCAGGGGCGAGCCGCCTGGCCTGCACCAATCAGAGCCCGGTTGATAGGCAGGGCCTGGAGACTTCGAAGACATGCCCCCCCACCGTCACTTCGCTTACGGCAGCGAAGCCATGGGGATTCGCTTCCGTAAGCAGCCTGGAAACCAGCCTGGGCCTATCCTGCGCGCCGCTGCGGGCTACTATTGGCTGCCAAGAAACCCCGCCCATCTTCCTGCTGATTGGCCGGTGCGGTTTACGTAAGAGGAGCCTGTTGCTGAGCGAAAAGTCTGTTCTGCAGTTTTCGCTAAGGAGGTGTTAACTCTGAAACTCCACTGGGCGCCTTGGGGTCAAAAAAACAATACAAGCCACAGTTTATTAAACTGCTACTAAATGCCAGGCTGTGTGCGCCAAACTTTTAATATTAATGGTTGTAGCCACCTTTCTTGAACACCCACCACTATCAGCCAGTCCCTGAGCCAGATCCTTTAAAATAACAGTAAAAATATAAATAAGAATTACAGTTTATTGAGCATTCATTTGCATCAAGACTTGTTAAGGGGTTCGCATGCATAAACGCTCATTCTCACAACAGAACAGTGCAGGTAAACTATTGCCTATTTAACATGCAGTCCTGTAGACCCAGCTATTCCGGAGGGTGAGGAGGGAGGACTCAGGAGCTCCAAACTTCAGTGAGCTATAATCGCGCCACTGCACTTTAGCCTGGGCGACAGAACGAAACCTGTCTCGAAAAAACAAAAACGCAATAAAACAAAAACAGGAAACAGGTTCAGAGAAGTGAAGTGACTTGCTCAGGTTCACAAAGAAAGGGTTGGAATTGGCACCTTCAACTCCATCCTGATTCCAAGTGTGGCTTTTTAGGGAGGTGGTCGGGGTACAGAAGTCCGCTGGGGATAGGGAAAGGTATGACAGGATGGTGGCAGGCCAGGCGTTGTTCCAGGGACAAGCCTCAGGGTGGTTCTCTGAGAATAGGATGTATAGAGCCTCTGGGAGTGAAGGGTTGGGGAAGGAAGGCAGACCAGAAGAAAGAGAGAAGTTGTTCTTTCTCGAAATGTGAGGCTCCTGTTAAGGTGTAGGTAGCCCTGGATCCCGAAATTCTAGTCTCCACTCTGTGGCCAACTTTCTAGGGCAAATTCCTTCCTCTCTCTTCACCTGAGGCTTCCTGCCTTGTAAGAGAGGTAGTAAGCCAAAACAATGGGAAGCGCATTCGGGCTGTGAAGTATTTGGGGACTCTGGCCCTTTCTGGCAGCAGGGGGAATCTTCAGCAACTACAAGACCTTACCTGTTGCCTGGTCTCTTTTCAAGACCTTCAGGCGGTGATATGGACCCTGACAATCCTATAAACTCAAAACGGTTTGGGCCAGCCCTTTCCCAGTCCATTCTGACTGAGCTATAGCAAGATCTGGCCTGCAGGGGGCGTTGAGGAACCACTCAGCGGACAAAACTAAACTAAATCAATTACGCAATTTGCCCAAAAGCACCCAGTGCGTTAGTTTCCACATTTTATTTAAGAAGCACAAACGCTTCTAAACCTAAAGATTTCTGTCCTCAGTATGCAATTGAGGAAGGCGAATTATATGCACTGCCAGTTCTCTGTGGCACCAGTTGTCACCATAGCGGCTTTGGAAGATTAGTGCTAATTTCTATTTATTTGTTTTGCAGGTAGGGAAACAGATTCTAAGAGCTGGAAAAAAAAATTCAGTTTGGGTTACTTGGCTAAAAGCTGGCACCCGAGTTGCCTGACCCCTGGGAAGTGCTCTTAGGAGATAGTTGGCTTTGTTTCTGGCAGTCTGTGGTTGTCCTGCCTGCTAATGTACAACTCCAGAGGACAATTTTGGTTGTGCAGCTTGACAGCTCAGCACCTGTCAGCTCTGTGCAGGAAGGACCTCCCTCAGCACCTAGCACAATGCCTGCTTAGTAATTGAATTACTGTATGAACAAGCCTTGGAGGGTGGGTCTCCTTTGGCTTTATCAAACCAATTGGAGTGGAACTTCTTATCTGAAAGCTCCCCGTGGGCAGGAATTGTATCTGAGATTAGCGAGTGGGGATGGAAACCAAGAAGAGCTCAGAAAATGACATCTGGGGTGATAAATCACAGTCCCCAGAATGGTCCCATTACAAGGTCATTATAGTAAAGTGATCCCAGAATCTGAGACTAGAAAACTAATTCAGGAAGAATGAATACAGAACAGGTTAGAATCATATAAGGGTCATAATCTGAAAAAGGATCTAAGCTGAAGACATCTCAAAAACATTTCAAATCCAGTCTAGGCAGGTGTATCTTTGGGACTAGAATGTGATTGAGGAATAAAAATAGCTTTGGCCAATCAGTGGCCTCAACATAGCTGATGCAAGAGTTGAGAGTATGGCAACAGGAGAAGGAGATCTTTACCAAACCAAAAATACAAGGCAGTGGGGAGGGGAAGAATGTGCCCAGCCAGTGGCACCCTGCCATGCCCTGCTGGGCTGCTAGCTTCACCACTAGATTTCCCAGAGCCAGGCACAGCGCCTGGTACACACAAGATGGTAAATAAATATTTACTGAATGAAAGAGGGAAGAAAGGAACTGGAGCCCCAACCAGCAGATAGTTGCTGAGTAGGGCGGTTCAGTAATTGTCTTTTCACTTGCTCAAATTCCAGCTGCCCTACCCACCTTCAGATGATAATTAGGCTTTCAGTAAAGGCTCTCCTACAAAGAGGAATGCCCTGGCCTCTCATTATAGGTCCCTTGACAGTTAGGTTTTTCACTCCCAATTAATATATCTGCTTTAAGCATCAGTTCCTTCTGCCAGCCTACTTCATACATATTTATGTGTTTGTCTCATCAATAGAGTGGTGGAGTTTCTGCATAGGAGTCATTTCTGCCTGGGTTTGAATCCTTACTACTAAGCTATCTGACCTTGGCCCAGACGTGTTACCTCTTGAGCCTCAGTTTTCTCATCGGTCAAATAGAGACACAATAGCCTATTTCACAAGGCTGTGGTGAGAGTTACCTGAGACAGTATGTATCCTGAATTCTTGCTGGTGCTCAGTAACTCTTAATGTCTGTGCTTCTTCCTGGCTTTTCTTTCTTGGAGACTACGTCACAAAAGATCAATTAATAATATCAAGGCTAGGCATGGTGGCTTGCACCCGTAATCCTAGCACTTTGGGAGTCCGAGATGGGCAGATTGCTTGAGCTCAGGAGTTCAACACCAGCCTGGGCAACGTAGTGAACCCCCATCACTACAAAAAATACAGAAATTAGCCAGGCATGGTGGTGCGCACCTGTAGTCCCAGCTACTCAGGAGGCTGAGATAAGTAGAATCGCTTGAACCTAGGAAGCAGAGGTTCCAGTGAGCCGAGATTACGCAACTGCACTCCAGCCTGGGCAACACAGCAAAACTCCATCTCAAAAAAAAATTAGAGGAGAGATCCAAGATGGCCGATTAACAACAGCTCAGGATTGTAGCTCCCAGTGAAAGTGCAGAGAGCGAGTGGACGCCGCACTTTCAGACGAATTTTTGTTGCCCACAGACTAGGAGATTCCCGGCGGAGGAGCCACAC
>CAUYLG010034716.1:0-22597 GCA_963573385.1 Cacajao melanocephalus | reverse complement strand
TAAACCCTTGCTCAATAGATAAGAAAATCACCTTCTTGTTTTGTGATTCTCATGTTCTCTTTTATGGCTCCTGATTAAGTACTCCTTTTGTTTACTGATATTTTTTCTTCTACCCCAGACCTTCTGTGTTGTAACTTTTTGATCCCCTTTATTGTATAGAATCAACAATGTGGGTTGACGTCAGCTGCTGAAAGCTGAAAGTATATACTGGGACCCTATGCGCAAATAAAATTGCTGCTTAGGCACAGCCTATTCAGTCCTCCAGACCCCATCTGTCTGTCTATCTTTATTTCTCACGCACTCTCTCTTCCAGGTATTGGGACCCTCTTGCTGGCCAAGAGTCCCCGGCAGACGTGCCGATCCCGACACTTTTGTAAATAAAGTTTTACAGAAACACAGTCACGTTCATTCAGTTACGTATTGTCTGTAGCTGCTTTCACACCTCAGCAGCAGAGTTGAGTAGCTGAGATAGATCACATGACCTGCAAAGCCTAAAATAACTACTCTGGCTCTTTCTTGAAGAAGAAAAATTGCCAGCTTCTAGTATACAGGTAATTTTAGTTTTTTGTCTAATCTCCTAATGTTTAACAAATCACATTCACATTCTTTTGGTTGCAAGGTTTAGAAATTTGTTTTAAACATTTTCATAAAACAGAGGATATTGCTGGCTTATTGAAGTAGAAGAGTCAGACATAGCCGGATCTAGAGAGTGAACAACTGCTGTAAAGATCAGTGTTCTTGATCAGCCTCGGTGTGTGTGTTGCTTTCATGTCACACACGTTTTCTTCACATGCCAGGGAAGACGGTCACTGAGAGTCCCTGGCTTCCCCACTCTGCAAAGAAAGTTTCTCTGCACTAGTATCCATCTGTCAGTTCTCTAGCAGGTCTGAGATTGGCCTTGTTGGGATCAGGTGCCCACCCCTGGCCCTATCACTGTGTCCAGGGAAATGGGATTCTGTGATTGGCCAGGGCTTTGATTTCATTCGGACTGGGGCAAGGTGTATGTGTATGTGTATATATATAAATATAAATATATACATATATATTTTGAGACAGAGTCTTTCTCTGTTGCCCAGGCTGGAGTGTAGTGGCGCGATCTCAGCTCATCATAACCTCAGGGTTCAAGTGATTCTCCTGCCTCAGCCTCCCGAGTATGTGGGACTACAGGCATGCACCACCATGTCCGGCTAATTTTTGTATTTTTAGTAGAGACAGGGTTTCACTATGTTGGCCAGGCTGGTCTCAAACGCCTGACCTTGTGATCCACTCACCTCGGCCTCCGAAAATGCTGGGATTACAAGTGTGAGCCACTGCATCCAGCTGGCAAGGTATCTTTTTATGTCCACTGACTGTTGTGGGTCAGGCCCTGGAAAGCAGGCGGAGAGATGGAAATTAGGGTACAGGAAGTTCTGAGGAAGTGCTCTCTTGATTAACACCCAAGTTGGGAGGGAAGGAAGCAGGACTGGGCAGAGGAAGAAGTTTGGTTCCCAAAGTTGTGATCTTTGAAGCTAGAAAAGTGTTTTCCAGTTGTCCAACTTAGAGCATGGTGGTGAGGCTAACATAGCTCTGAGTCCCCAGTCACTGAATGAGGGCAGCCCTAGGAGGCATGCCCTTGGGCAAGGTGAGTCCCTTCCACCGAGAGCAATTCCGAGAGAGGATGGACACCCTCAGCAGCTGGGGGAATAAATCCTTCAGTACTGAAGCACAGCACAACATGCGTTACATTGACCATATTTATTAATTTGTGAATTGCCTGTTTGTAGTCTGTTTCCTTATTGATATGTAGTGGGGCTTTATTCTGGATATTAATCCTTTGTATGTTACATATGTTGCAAAATACATTGTGTTGTATCTCAGTCTACTGCTGGCTTTTTTTTGTTAAGGGGTTATTTATTTTAAAGATCTGAGACTCCGTTTCAAAAAAAAATCTATTAAAATATGGTCAAAATTGTCCATCTCTCTTTTCCAAGATTATAAAAATATTTTTTGAATTTTTTTTGAATATTTTTCTTTGACTATTTCTATGCTTTTATTTTTTTATGTGTAGCTCTTTAACTGCTCTGGAGTTAATTTTTGTTCCTGGTATGAAGTAGTATCATAGCACCATACATTTAATAGACAATTCTCTATAGACTGATGTAAAAGATCATACTTAACATAATTTCAATTTTAATTTAGATGAACTATTTCTTGACTCTCTAATTCCAGTGATCTATTTTTGAGATGAAGTCTTGCTCTGTCACTCAGACTGGAGCGCAGTGGTGATCTTTGCCCACCACAACCTCTGCCTCCCGGGTTCAGGTGATTCTCCTGACTCAGCCTCCAGAGTAGCTGGGATCACAGGCATGTGCCACCAAACTCAGCTAATTTTTTTTTTTTTTTTTTTTTTTTTTTTTGTATTTTTAGTAGAGACAGGGTTTCACTATGTTGGCCACGCTGGTCTCAAACTCCTGACCTCAGGTGATCTGCCTGCCTCGGCCTTCCAGAGTGCTGAGATTACAGGCCTGAGCCACCATGTCTGGCCTATTCTTTTTTTAATATCTCATATAAATATCACCGTATTTTTATAATTTGCTCTCTGTTGTATCAAGTTTTCACACTTTTTTTTATTTTAAAAATTATACTTAAGCATTTTTCTGTTCTTATGAACATAAGAATGAACTTGTCTTATTGGGATTGCATTAGATTTACAGACTAAGTTGAGATATTACTGCACTAAAACTTCTTATCTGTGGACATAATACAATTGACTATTGTTTTTTAAAGTTTTCTTTTATGACCTTCAGTAAAGTTTTATAGTTCTCTTTATGTAGGTAATACACATTTCTTGTTAAGTTTCACGTATTTTGCTTCTCCCTCCCACGTTTGTCAACAGAATATAGTTTTTCTTCCAATGACAGGCTGTATTATGAATCTTCTGGGTTTCACTGCCAGCATTCTAGGTTTACCAGTGAGACTGGTTTATAGTGATATTCTTATCCATAACTCTTACACAGTTTCTATAACAGATAAGTTGGAAAACATTACATGTTTTTTCTCTTTGTGGAATTATTTAAATAAAACCTAAGTCATCTGTTCATTAAAGGTATAGAGTCTATCTCAGGATGGACATTTGATGGACGTATTTGGGATTGTTATTTATTGGTTCAGTTTTCCATCTTCTTGAGTCAATTTTGATATTTTTCTAAAAAAGTAACCACTTAAACTTCATATTTTATTGGTATAAATTTCTACTTTGTATTCTCCTATAAATTAGTATTTTTGTTGTATTTTTTGTTTTGTTTTTCTTTTTGATACAGAGTCTCACTCTGTCGCCCAGACTGGAGTGCAATGGCACACTCTTGGTTCACTGCAACCTCTGCCTCCCAGGTTCAAGCAATTCTCCTGCCTCAGCCTCCCAAGTAGCTGGGATTACAAGTGCACGCAACCACGCCCAGCTAATTTTTGTATTTTTAAGTCGAGATGGGGTTTCACCATGTTGGTCAGGCTGGTCTCGAACTCCTGACCTAGTGATCCATCTGCCTCAGCCTCCCAAAGTGCTAGGATTACAGGCGTGAGCCACTGTGCCCGGCTAATATAGTTTATATTTGTTAATAGTGTTCTGTATTTGGGATTTTTTTCTTTTTTCTTTTTTTTTGAGATGGAGTGTTACTCTTGTCTCCCAGGCTGGAGTACAGTGGCATGATCTCTGCTTACGGCAACCTTCACCCCCCTCCCCTCCACCCCTGTTCACGTGATTCTCCTGCCTAAGCCTCCTGAGTAGCTGGGATTACAGGTACCTGCCACTGCACCCAGCTAATTTTTTAATTAAAAAAAAAAATTTTAGTAGAAATGGGGTTTCACCATCTTGGCCAATCTGGTCTTGAACTCCTGATTTCACAATCCACCCACCTTAGCCTCCCAAAGTGCTGGGATTACAGGTGTGAACCACCATGCCTGGCCTGTATTTGGGATTTTCTACCTAAATAGATGCCAGCTGTGAACAGACTGTTGTGTTCCTTCCTTCCTAATCATATACCTTTTACTTCCTTTTATTATTATTATTTTAATTGCACCAGCCACAACTTCCAGTATGATGTTGAAAGGGAGTAATAAGAGGCAAAATCTTGTGATAAGTGTGATGTTAGCTGTAGGTTTTTTGGTAAATGCTCTCTATGGGATTGAGGAATTTCTCCTGTATTCCTACTTTGCTGAGAGTTCTTGACATGAAAGGATGTTGGACTTTGTCAAATGCTTTTGCTATATCAGTTGATACACTGTGGGGTTTATCTACGTCAGCCTGCTGATGTGGTGGATTAGGTTAACTGATTTTCTAATGCTGAACCTTCCTCACATATCTTAAATAACTCAGTCATGGCGTATGATTGTTTATAGGCTTTGTTGGATTCAATTTTCTAATATATTTTTTGAGAATTTTGCAACTATATTAATGAGAGATATTAGTCTATTAATTTTCTTTCTTGTGGTGTCTATGTGATGTTGATATTAGGATAGAGCTCGTCTCATAGAATGAGTTAAGAAGCATTCTCTCTGCTTCTATTATCTGGAAAAACTTGTAGAGAATTAGTATCATTTCTTCCTTAAACACTGGGTAGAACTCACCAGTGAAACCATCTGAGTCTGTTGCTTTTTTTTTATGCCAGGTTGTTAATTTCTTTAATAGATATAGGCCTATTCAGATAATGTAAATCTATTTATCTAATAATTTTCCTTGTTCTGAAAGCTGTTTTCTCTAAAACTAATATAGCTGCTCAAATATTTCTTTGCTTAATGTTAGCATGGAATATCCTTCTCCTTTGTTTTACCTTTTTTTTTTTTTTTGAGTGAGAGTTTTGCTCTGTCACCCAGGCTGGAGTGCTGTGGCATGATCTCGGCTCACTGCGACCTCCCCTTGTCAGTTCAAGCGATTCCCCTGCCTCAGCCTCCCGAGTAGCTGGGACTACAGGCATACGCCACCACGCCTAGCTAAATTTTGTATTTTAGTAGAGACAGGGTTTTACCATGTTGGTCAGGATGGTCTCAATCTCTTGACCTCATGATCTGCCCGCCTCAGCCTCCCAAAGTGCTGGGATTATAGGCGTGAGCCACCGCGCCCAGCCTGCTTTACTTTTAACCTATTCATGTCTATCTTAACTGTGTTTCTTGAGGGAGCATATAGTTAGGTTTTTTTTTAATTTACTCTGCAAATCTTATTTTTTATTTTTATTATTTATTTATTTTTCCCAGCTTTATTGAGTGTAATTGACAAATAAAAATTACATGTATTTAAGGTGTACGTGATGTTTTGCTGTATGTTAATACTGCAAAATGATTACCACAATCTAATTAACATATCCCTAACCTCAAATATTCATATTTTTATGTGTGTGGCAAAAACATTTAAGATTTACTATTTTAGCAAATTTTAAAAATACAATACAGTATTATTAGCTGTAGTCACCAGGCTGTACATTAGATCTTCAGAACTAGCTCATCCTGCATAACTGAATCTTTGTACCCTTTGACCAACATCACCCCATTTCCCCCAGCACTCTCAAGCCCCTGGCAACAACCATTTTACTTACTGCCTCTATGAGTTTGACTCTTTTGTTAGCTTCAAATATAAGCAAGATCATGCAGTACTTGTTTCTGTGCCTGGTTTTTTCACTTAGCGTAACATTCTCCAGGTTCATCCATGTTGCTGCTAATGACAGAATTTCCTTCTCTTTCATGGCTGAATAACAGCCCATTGTATATATACCATATTTTCTTTATCCATTCATTCATCGATGGACACTTAGGTTGATTTCATATCTTCCTGGATATTGTCAATAATACTAAAGTAATCATGGGAGTGCAGACATCTCTCCCAGACACTGATTTCATTTCCTTTGCCTATGTACCCAGAAGTGTAATTGCTGGATCAATTACAAATGGTAGTCCAATTACTACCATATGCAATTGCTGGATCAATTACATATGGTAGTCCTATTTTTAAGTTTTTGAGGAATTTCCATACTATTCCATACTATAATAGCTGAAGCAATTCACAGTCCCACCAAAAGTGTACAAGGGTTCTCTTTTTCCACGTCCTCACCAATACTTGCTATCCTTTGTCTTTTTGGTAATAGCCATTTTGAAAGGTGTGAAGGGACATCTCATTATGGTTTTAACTGGCATTTCCCTGATGATTAGGGATATTGAGCACCTTTTTCTATGCCTGTTGACCACTTGTGTGCCTTCTTTTGAGAAATGTCTATTCAGGTCTTTTGCCCATTTGTTAACCAGGTTATTTGTTTTCTTACTATAGAGTTGTTTGAGTTACTTAGGTATTTTGGTTTGTAAATATCTTCTCCTGTTTTGTAGGTTGTCTCTACACTCTGTTGATTGTGCAGTCTCATTTGTTTTTGCTTTTGTTACTTGCGTGTTTGGGGTCCTATCCAAAAATCATGGCCCAGTCAAATGCTTCTAGTCATTTTACAGTTTCAGGATTTACATTTAAGTCTTTAATTCAATTAAGCTGATATTTGTGTGTGGTGTGAGATATTCACATGTGGATATCTAGCTTTCTAAACAGCATTTACTGAAGAGATTGTCCTTTCTCCATTGTGTATTTTTAGCACCTTTGTTGAAGGTCAATTGGCCATTAAAGTGTGGATTTATTTCTAAGCTCTCTATGCTGTTCATTCACCTATTTGCCTGTCTTTACCCCAATACCATATAGTTTTGATTACTGTAGCTTTGTAGCATATTTTAACATAAGATAGTGCAATGCCTCCAGCTTTGTTCTTCTTGCTCAAGAGTGTTTTGGTGGTTTGGAGTCTTTGGAGAGTCTATGAGTTTCAGGATAATTGTTTTTCTATTTCTATGAAAACACCATCAGAATTTGGATTGAGATTTAATTGAATCACTAGATTTTTTTTTGAGTGTATGGATATTTTAATATTATTTCTTCCAATTCATAAACATGAGATATTTACTTCTCTGCAGCTTCTTCCATTTCTTTCACCTACATTTCACAGCTTTCAATGTGCAGGTATTTTCTTCTTAAATTTCTTGTCAATTATTTTATTCTTTTTGACAGTGTTAAAAATGAGATTTTCTTAATTTCTTTTTAAAGATAGTTGTTACTGTACAGACACAATTGGTTTTTGTATGCTGATTTTTTAATCCTACAACTTTGCTGAATTTGCTTATTCTAACAACTTTTTGGTGGACTCTTTAGCTGTTTCTATATATAAGATCATGTCATCTGCAAACAGAGATAATTATACTTCTTCCTTTCCAATAGAGATGCTTTTTATATCTTTTTCTTGTTTAATGGCTCTGACTAGGATTTCCAATACTATGTTGAATAGAAGTACCCATGTCTTGTTCCTGATCCTAGAAAAAAAGCTTTCAACTTTTCATCATTGAGTATGGTGTTAGCTATAATCTTGACATATATTGCCTGTATGGTGTTGAGGTTCCTTCCTTCTATACCTAATTTGTTGAAAGTTTTTTTTAATCATGAAATGATGTTGAATTTTGTCAGATGCTTTTTCTGCGTCTATTGAGATGACAATATGATTTTTATCCTTCATTCTATTAATATGGTATATCATATTTATTGATTTATATAATTTGAACTATCCTTTCATCTCAGGATTAAATCCCACTTGATCATGGTGTATGTTCTTTTTAATATGCTGTTGAATTTGGTTTGCTGGTATTTTGTTGAAGATTTTTGGATCTGTGTTCATTTAGGAATATTGTTCTTCTGGGTTTATTTGTCAAATATTTTTTGGCTTTGATATCAGGGTAATACTGCTTTCATGGAATGTGTTTGGTTTGAATTTTTTGGAAGAGTTTGAAAAGGATTGGCATTAATCCTGTAATGCTTGGTAGAATTCACCAGTGAAGCCAGTGGGTCCTGGGCTTTTACTTGTTGGAAGGTTTTTAATCACTGATTCAATCTCCTTACTCGTTACTGGTCTCTTCAGATTTTCTATTTCTTCATGATTGGTAAGTTGTATGTGTCTAGAAATTTTATCCATTTTTTTATAGGTGATTCAATTTATTGCTCCATAACTGTTTATAGTTCTCTTTTATGATACTTTGTATTTTTGTGATATTAGTTGGAATGTCTCCTCTTTCATTTATAATTTTTTATATTTGAGTCTTCTCTTTTTTCTTTTTCAGTCTAGCTGAAGATTTGTCATTTTTATTTACCTTTTCAAAAACCCAGCAAGCTGATCTTGGCTGTGATTCTTTGTACTTGACTTTCTCTCCGGATTTTAGGGTGCCCATTTGCTGTGCAACATCGATTCTCTGAAGAGTCAAAAAAAAAAGTCATTGATTTTCCATGTCTTCAGCTTTTTATCTTGTGTATATGGGAGTGGTGAGTTACAATCCATGTACATACTGGAGCTGAAACCTGATGTCCTAGATTCTATTTTTAATTTTTCCAGAGATGCATTAGTCTTTTTGAATGTGAGAATTTTTTTTCTTAGCTTCATCTTTATGTCGGCCCCCAAATGAAAGTTCCAGTTAAGTCCTCCCTTCTGAAGTCCATATTCATATATCCAACTGTCTACTTAACTTCCCAGTTTGGTGGTCAGAGCACCACCTGTTCATAAAAAAACTCCTTGCCCTTCTCCCAAATTATGCTTCATCGTTCTTCTTTCTCTTCGCAGGTGAGAAGTGATTTTGATTCCTCTCTCTTTCTCAGCCACATTCAATCCATCACCAGATCCTGTCTACTTTACCTTCAAGAATGTGTCTACATCTCAGTTTTATCCCTTACATCCTTGTTCTGATTCACCCAAATCTCACCTGAATTCATTGCAATAATCTATCTGTCTTACCTGCTTTTACTCTTGTCCTTCACCTCTATGTGCTCGACATAGAGTCCAGAAAGATATCTTTAGAAACGTAGGTCAAATTGCATGCTGTTTCTGGAGCATTCAGTCATGCTCCTGCCTCAGACCCTTTGAACTCTGATTTCTCTGCTAAGGTCACCTCTCCTGAGATATTTGCATTGCTCATTCTTACCTTCTTCATGCCTTTGCCCAAATGTTATCTTCTCTTAAGGACTTTCCTCTGCACTATATTTAATTCCTGTACTCTGTGTGCCTGAATTTACATTTTATCTTTCTTTATAACTCTCATTCATTGTGGCTTGTTTCCTCATGCACGTAGGGATGTTTGATTGTGAGAATATGTTCCTTGGAACTTTATATGTTGGAGTTGTTTGAGGCCTATGATTAAAGTGTTCCTCTAGGGAGGATTTTCTTGGGCCGTTTTGTGTCCCACAAATATCATGGATTTACCTCCCAAGCTGGGTGAGTGCATACTTGTGGCTACAAATGATTAAGAGACTTTTTGCCCCTCTCTGTTTACCCAGCGCCAAGGTCAAAACAGGCAGAGTCTTTTTCAGTGGGTATCTTTTCTATTCACCCACTTCTGATTTCATTGTCAGTGGAAGATCCTGGCTTTTGCGGGCAGCCTCCTTCTGACCTTTTACTTTACTTGACTCTCATCCTGGGCCATCAGGGATCTGCAGATGCCCTCAGGTTAAATGCTGGCTCAGTGCTTATGCAATCATGATTTCCAGTGCTTCACAGCCTCTAGTTGTTTTCCTTTGCTTTCCAGAAAGCTGCAAAACATTTTTTGAAGTATACTTTTTTTTCTGTTTTTATCTGCAATTTAAAAATGGTTCTATACTTGAATGGGCACACCAAGTTTACCAAATTGCTTGAAACAGAAATCAAGAGACAGCATTTAAAAAGATAATTTTTAAATTATCTTTTTTAAAATTATCTTTTTAAAATTATCTTTATAATTTTTCAGAAAATTATAAAGGATATAGTTTAAGAAGGATACTTAGTCTTCAACAGAATTAATTTAAAACCCAATACTACCTATAATTCCAGCACTTTGGGAGGCTGACATAAGAGGAATGGGAGGACTGCTTGCCACCAGGAGTGCAAGACTACCCTGGACAACATAACAAGACCCTGTCTCTACAAAAATAATTTTTAAAACAGCTCGGTGTGGTGTCGCATGACTATAGTCCCAGCTACACAGGAGGCTGAAGCAGGAGGACCACTTGAGACCAGGAGTTGAAAGCTATAGTGAGCTATGATCACACTCCTGCAATCCAGACTGGGTGACCGATGGAGACCCTGTCTCAAACACAACAACAGAAAATACAAAATTATGTTACTGTAAACTGCATAGTGACAAAAACAAAGATAAAACATTAAAACAGGCCAGACGCAGTGGCTCATTCCTGTAATCTCAGCACTTTGGGAGACTAAGGCAGGCGGATCACGAGGTCAAGAGATTGAGACCATCCTGGCCAACATGGCAAAATCCCATCTCTACTAAAAATACAAAAATTAGCTGGGCATGGTGGCACGTGCCTGTAATCCCAGCTACTCAGGAGGCTGAGGCAGGAGAATCGCTTGAACCAGGGAGACAGAGGTTGCAGTGAGCCGAGGCTGTGCCTCTGCATTCCAGCCTGGTGACAGAGCAAGACTCCATCTCAAAAAAAAAAAAAAAAAAAAAAAGAAAGAAAGGAAAAAAAAACCCAAAAAACATTAAAACAGAGAAATAAGGTGCCAAAAAAGAATGACAGGTAAACTGATAGTGTATTTATCATTTGCAACATTAGATACCAGATGACAATGGGAACCCCATTATCAACTTACAACTCTTTTCTTGTATTTATGTATATTTTTGAGTCAGAATCTCACTCCGTCAGCCAGGCTGGAATGCAGTGGCATAGTCATGGCTCACTGGAGTCTTAGATTCCTGGGCTCAAGTGAGCCTCCTGCCTCAGCCTCTTAAGTAACTGGGAGTACAGGCACATGCCACCACACCTGGCTCATTTTAAAAAGGATTTGTACAGACAGAGTCTCACTGCTACCCAGGCTGCTCCCAACCTCCTGGCCTCAAGCCATCTTTCTGTCTTGGCTTCTGGAAGCGCTGGGATTACAGGCATGAGCCACCCACCTGGCTAGTTCTAAACTAAGCCATACCATATCACTTTCAGGAAATTGACACAGATTTTAAAAGTTTACCAATACAAAGTGGTGGTCGTTATATAGGGAAATCAGAACTCTCAGCCACTGTTGGAGTGTACATTGGTGATAACATTGTAAGGTGGTAACACTGGTGCAACTTCTTAGCACAGTTTGGCAATATCTAGCAAAGCTCAAGGTGTGTATTACCTATGACCTAGCAATTACACTTTTCTGGGAATGCTTTTACATACATCCACAAAAGTGTGTAAAAGTTACACATGGCAGACTTACTATAATGGCAAAAAATTAGACGCAACCTAAGCAGTCAGTAGTAGAAGACTGGACCACTGAATTAAATACTTCACAGCAGCTAAAATGAATGAACTTTATCACATGCTTTCAAGTGATAGAGCATGGCTATTTTATTTTGATTTTTAAAAATATTGCAGAAAGGGTCAGGTGCAGTGGCTCACGCCTGTAATCCCAACACTTTGGCAGGCTGAGTTGGGCAGATCACCTGAGGCCAGAAGTTCGAGACCAGCTTTGCCAACATGGTAAAACCCCGTTTCTACTAAAAGTACAAAAATTAGCTGGGCATGGTGGTAGGCGCCTGTAATCCCAGCTACTCAGGAGGCTGTGGCAAGAGAATGGCTTGTACCTGGGAGGCTCAAGCTATTCTTGAGCTGAGATCACGCCACCGTACTCCATGAAATAATGAATCTGAAATCCTTTCAATAAAATAGCTGTTTAAAAGACAAGACAGAAACTGGCAAACAATTGTGCTCATGATTAGCTCAACATTAGAAAATTACTAAGGGGCCGGGTGCAGTGGCTCATGCCTGTAATTCCAGCACTTTGGGAGGCCGAAGTGGGTAGATCATTTGAGGTCAGGAGTCCGAGACCAGCCTGACCAACGTGGTGAAACTCTGTCTCTACTGAAAATACAAAAAAATTGGCAAGGCGTGGTGGCACATGTCTGTAATCTCAGATACTTGGGAGGCTGAGGCTGGACAATCTCTTGAGCCCAAGAGGCAGAGGTTATAGTGAGCTGACGTCATGCCACTGCACTCCAGCCTGGGCAATAGTGCAAGACTCCATCTCAAAAAAAAAAAAAAAAAAAAAAGGAAACTGCAAAGGAAGAGAAAGGCATCCGTAACATTTGGTATTTCTAGCTTAATTTTTCCTCCCTTTGGATTGTTTTTATGTGTAATTCTCTGAAAGACAGAACCCAGAGGTAATTCTAAGCATGTTTTAGTTGATCAGCTCAATAGTCAACATTTATTTAGCAAATAAATGAATTTGTTCCAGGTTTGGCAGCAACATTTTTACTTGGTAATAGGGATCTAACATGTCCTGTTTGCTTAATTAGCTATTCTAGCCTTTACAAAAATTGGGGTTAACATTTCGTTGAAGTTAAGTAGCATATAGAAATAAATTAGACTTAACCTATACTGATATTTTTACTGATATGAGTGGCAGTAAAAATTACCAAAATAATTCCACACGTGCGTAGAAATGGGAGGCCAAATAGCATTGTGGGAAGAGGACAAGAATCTGGATGGGGCTTAAAAATCGTTCAAAGTAGAAGTTGAAATACAAAGTGGACACTGTGTCTAGATTTTTAGCCTTATAAATTGCCTTGTTGCAACTTATGCCATGTTAAATGTAAGAACTTTAGAATATACACATCATGACAAATAATCCTTTGAGAAAAAATAATTCATAACACTCACAGTGTATGTCATTTTGAAGTGACTATTTCTGGTGTCTTATCCTTTGACCTCTTAGCTGCGTTTGGTGGTGGAGGTTACTTCTTCCTTGAAACTTTTCCCTCCTCTAACTTGAGACTGGCTTTTTCTTACTTCTGCTTTCATTTCTCTGAGTATTCCTCACTGCCCCTCACCCTGCTTATTCCTCTTGCCTCTTAAATGTGATTCTCCTTCAGTTTCCATGTTTAACCTTCTCTTCTTACTCTGCCCACTCTCATCTACGTCTACAGTTGAGATTGCTTTTAAGTGTATACACTGTGAACTCCCAACTCTAGATGCCTCATAGGGTTTGGATCTGTGTCACCACCCAAATCTCACGTCGAATTGTAATCCCTAGTGTTGGAGGTGGGGCCTGGTGGGAGGTGATTGGATCACGGGGTCAGAGTTCTCATGAATGGTTTGGCATTATTCCCCCTTGGTATTGTATAGTGAGTGAGTTCTCATGACGTCTTGTTGTGTAGTGTGTAGCTTCTCCCACTGCCACCCTTTCTGTTGCTCTGGCCATGAGATATGCTAGCTACCCCTTTGCCTTTTGCCATGATTCTAAGTTTCCTGAAGTCTCCCCAGAAACCAAGCAGAGGCCACCATGCTTCCTATACAGCCAGCAGAACTGTGAGCCAATTAAGTCTCTATTCTTTATAAATTATTCTGTCTCAGGTATCTTTATAGCAATGTGAGAACAGACTAATAACTTGTCCAATCTCCAGCTCTTTTTCAAGTATTAGATTCATGAATGCTCCTCAAACTGAATAAATCTACAATGAAACCCATTATCTTTTCCCAATAACCTGTTGCTTAATTTTTTTTTTCTTTTATGGGTCTCAACTCATGCAAGTCTCTGTATTTTAAGTTCTAAAGCTACTTTGCAGCCCCCAGTGGCCAATCCATGCAGTTCTTTCTTTGCCGCAGGTACCAAAGAGGCAATGATCATCACTTTAGCCCTCGGGGGTTCTGCTGTGCACAGGACTCAATGTCCTCTGACTGCCTCCTCCCAAAAAGCAAAAGGTCCTTTTTTTTTTTTAACCTAAATTAAAGCATGTGTCAGGGAACATAAAATATAGTCTCAAAATAACACAATGGGAAGTGAAATCATTCTTTAACAAATATTCATGGAGTACTACCTACTCCGTGCCAGGTGCTGGGAAAGGGGACATTGGCTTTTTATTGACCTCTAAGTCTTGGGGGAAGAGGTGTATGGAAGCGAAGATTTGCAAATAATCTTGAGCAAATAATCACACAAATACATGTGACATTTCAACTGCGCCAAGTGCCATGAAGAAGTGGTTCATAGAGTGAGTCCATAGTGGGGCAATGCAGTCTAAGCAGGTAGCTTGTGAGAGGCCTCCCTCAAGAACCTCATCTTGAGCCTGTATCTGAAAAATAATGTGGTAGATTGATTGCAAAACTTGTCCCAACTCTTTCTGTCCCTTTACGAGGTGACTCTGCAACTCGTCCCATCAGGAGAATCTATTTCATGACCTTTTACATTTGGGCTGACTTCGTTACTTACTTTAGCCATAGAATGCAGGAGAAGTGATGTTCAGTCTGTCACTTCTGCATGTAGACCCTAAGAGGCTTTGTGTATGGCCATTCACTTCTTAAAAACCCCAATGCTGCCATCCATGGGAATAAGCTGGTCTAGGCTGAGGGATAAAAAGAAACACAAGGTTGGTCCAGTTGACCCTGACATCTTAACTTACACCTACCTAACTGCCAGACATGTGAGTGAGGCCATCCAGGAAAAGCCAGGCTGTGCTGACCTGCTAAGTGAGCACAGTCCCATGATCAAGCCCAGCTATCAGCCAAGCCTGGCCCAGAGACACTGACCCATCCAGCTGACCCATAGATCGGTGAGCTACCATCAGTGTCTGCTATTTGAAGAGACTGAGTTTTGAAGTGTTTATCAGCAGCAATGGGTAACTGATAACAAATCAGTAGGTGTTAACCAGACAAGGCTTTATGGACAGAGGTCTGCACGTGTGAATTTTTGTGTGAACAGGGAGCATGGCAGGTTTCTGGGACTGATAGAAGATGCCCATGGATGAATCATAAATATCTTGAGGAAATGATGTGAGCTGGGTCTGGGTAGGTTGGAACAGGACATTGCAGAGCCTGATGTAACATGTTAAAGACTTGAGTCTTTATTCTAAGGGCAATGGGATATCTCACAAGGGTCTCAGTCAGGAAGCATGCACAGGTACATTTGGGTTTACAAAGTTATCTGAAGTAGGAAGCACAGATTCAATGGGGCCAGAAGAGAAACAGGGTGAGTGTTGAGAGTTCCTTGCAGTAGCCAGGCAAGAAACAATAATTGTGTTCCTAAGACGGGAATGGTGACAGGACCACAACCTTGCCCAACTCCATAAGGGTCACTCTGTGATCGCATATAAGAATAGTGATCCTGGGAGTGGGATAATGCATCACTTGGGTGCTGGGAGTGGAGAGAATTGGACAGATTCAAGAGATAGGAAGTAAGATTGTAGTTTTTCATGATTGATGGGATATTGGGAACAACAGTTTTCAAGGGAAATATCAAGGGTCGCTGCTGGGTTTCTTTCTTTGTGGATGATACTAGTCACTGAACTAGAGAACAATGAAAGAAGATCAAGTTTGGGGAGAGTAATCAGAAGTCTGGATTTAGAGGTGTTGACATTGAGATGCATTTGAGATATCCATGTGAGCAGTTGGTTAGATGGGGCTGGAGCTTAGAGGAGAGGTCTGATTGGAAACATACATTTTTGCATCATCTGTGTATGTGGAGGCTCAGAAACAACATCTTTAAGAGAGAATCTCACCAGGGTTTAGGTTATTGGTTCCAAGTCCCTGATGCCTTCAGAGATGGTTGCTGAGATTTTGGTTCTTTCGTTCCTAGCAATTATTTCCAAGAATGAGGCACACACATCATCGCTTCTTTCTGACAAATGGTGGGCTGGGCTGGGCTGGGCATGGTGGTTCACGCCTGCAATCCCAGCACTTTGGGAGGCTGAGGCAGGAGGATTCTTTGAGCCCAGGAGTTTGAGATCAGCCTGGAAAACATAGGGAGACCCTGTCTCTATGGAAAAAAAAAAGAAAGAAAGTTAGTCAAGCATGGGGGTGCACTGCACACCTGTAGTTCCGGCTACTAGGGAAGCTGAGGCAGAAGGATCATTTAAGCCCAGATGATCCAAGTTGCAGTGAGCCATGATTGTACCACTGAGCTCCTAGGCAACAGAGTAAGACCCTGTTTCAAAAAATGAAAATAAAAATGGCAGGTTCCTCCTTCCTTTGCATGTTATTTAATCCTAAAGAGACTAAAAATGTGTGCTGGTCTTTTTAATCCCCTGACCAAATGTCATTCAAGTGGAATTCTGGCATACATCAAAACACTCCTTTTTGTGCTTTCTCTTACAATGACACACATCAAAACTCAGGAATCACTTCTTCTTCAGTTTATATCTCCAATCCAGTGGCAATAAATCTTAACAATTGCACTTCATTGGATACATCCCATTCCCTCATCATAGCTTTCTTATTTTATTTCTAAAGTCTCCTCATTTGCTTATTTGGTTTGCTTCTAGTTTTATTTTGTCCAAATGCATTTTTTTATTTGATACAGGATCTTGCTATGTCACCCAGGCTGGAGTACAGTGGTGCAATCACAGCTCACTGCAGCCTAGAACTCTTGGGCTCAAGCAATCTTCCCATCTCAGCCTCCCGAGTAGCTGGGAGTACAGATGTGCACCATCACATCTGGCTAAATTTTTAATTTTTCTAGAGATGGGAGTTTGCTATATTGCCCATGCTCGTCTCAAACTCCTGACCTGAAGTGATCCTGCTGCCTCAACCCCTCAAAGCATTGGAATTATAGGCATAGCTACCACACCCAGTCACAATATATTCTTTAGTCAGTGGCCAGAGTGCTGTTTCTAAAATGCCAGTCTCATCACAACAATACCCAAAGTAGTCTCAAAGTGCAAAGTCCTGGAGATGGCTTTCAAAACCTTTCTGCCCTACAGCTGTGGAGCCATGGACTTCTTCATTCTGTTGCCTTACCACTGACTTACCTAAATCTCTCCACCTCTACTTCTAGCATCACAGGACTGTTTTCAGTTCCTTCACTGTACCAAGATACTTTCAAGTAGGTTTTTAGGGAGGAAAGCAAACAAAACAGCCTGCACCTGCTTTAGGGAATCAGTCAAACCAAAGCAGTAATAGCTCTGGGTAAGTACAAAAATATTACTAGAAAGATTATGTTAAAAAATAGTCATGGTCACTTAGATTGACAGCATAAAATGGAGCTTTTGGTAGCTGCATCCAAACGGAAGTTCTAGGATCATGTTTACCTCATGCTAATAAAAGTGTTATACCTGTTGGTTATTGCTGTATGTAATAGCTCATCCCGTTTAAATGATGAATCTAGAATCTATTTCCTGCTGCCATTATTGCCTCTAGAAATCGTTAAGTTTCATACTATGACACTCAGTTCTTAGTTATGACTCTTAGTTTTCTTTCATTTTTCTTATAAAGCAGAAAAAATATTTTACACAAATAGCCATTATCTATATTACTGAAATTTTTCTTCTCCTTTGAAAGGAATCATTTTTTTTCTTTGAAATTTCTCAAGATTATTTTGGCATTATTCATTGGTCTGTTGCCAGTGGTTTAAAAATATTCATCATTTCTCTTAGATGGTAAACAACAAAATGCTGCTGGGGGTTTAGAAGACAAAGAAAAATGACCTCCATTTCACTCTGAAGGTCTTTAGAAAGACTTTCTACGACATTTAACTTATAATAAACATTTGGAAAGAAAGAAGGAATCTAAACCTGGAAGGTAATCAACAAATCACTGGATTCTCTGCTGACCTGTGTGAACAACTGCTTGATGCAATTCCCAGTGTTTCACTAGGCTCAAGAAACTTGTCAATCACAGCTAAGAAACCATGATGACATAGCGTCCAATATGATTTCACTAAAAAACTTGGTAACTTTTTTTTGCAGATAGGTGAATGTTTGTTGTACATAGAATTGGTAATATTGAAAGTGTCTTTAAGTTTTAAAATATTTTCATAAGTCCTTGTCATCACTAGGTCCTTGTCACCGTTGTTAAGGTATGAGCTTGACAATGTTCATGGACAATTTTTGGCTTTTCTTTCTCACATATAACTCTTAAAATGTTCCCCTCTGCTGGCCCTCATTAGGCTGGCCATCTGTTGTAATTAGAATCAAGTCAAATCAAGTCCCATTCGCTGTAGAAGAGGTAAAGCCCTATAAGTCAATCACATTATGATGTCCCTAATGGCTGCACTTTATTGAACGTGGCTTGGAATATTTTCTGGGTGTGTATTACACAGATCGTCACCTGTTCTTCCATTCCTCCACCACTGTCTCATCACGATTCTCTGAATAGGCTTGAGTTCATTAACAATGCCCTTATTATTCAGAATATTTTACTTCAAAAATGTATGCATTTCAGTATGTGTATTTTTCTTTAAATAACTTTTTTGGTTATTTTTGTAACTCCAACCTACTACTTTTATTCACAGTGCTACGGATTGAATCCTGCAAAATCCAGGAGACTTAATGGCCAATGCAATGGTATTAAAAGGAGAAGCCTTTAAGAGGTGATTAGATGATGAGGGCTCCTCTCATTGGTAATGGGATTAAAGCCTTTATCAAAGAGGCTTCACACAGCATTTGGTTCCCTTGCCCTGCTTTCTGCCATGTGAGGACACAGCCTTCCTTTCCTCCAAAGGGTGCAGCCACAAGGTGCCATCTCAGAAGCAGAGAGCAGCTCTCACTGGACAACCGAACCTTGACCTTAGACTTCTCAGCCTCCAGAACTGTGAGAATATAAATTTCTGTTCTTCATAAATTACCCAGTCTCAGATAGTTTGTTACAGAAGCACAAAACAGACAAAGACACATAGCAAATATGAAATATTTTCAGCTCTGAGCTTCAGGTACTCTAATTTCCAAATGCATGTTTCAACACCAACAGATGTTCAGGCCAAGATGGCAGTAATTTCAAATAAAATTCATTGCTTTCGTGGGCTTTGAACATTTCTATATTTTAAGGCTACAGTCAATAAACAGCATAGTGGTTGAGTTCATGGATGCTGGACTGAGGCTGCCTAGGTTTGCATTTCACCTCTGTGCTTATTGGCTGTGTGCTTTCGGGAAGGTCATTTACCCTCTCTGTCTCAACTTCCTCATTTGCAAAATGGGGAACAATAATAGTACGTGAATCTTAGGATTCATTTGCAGCACTCATCTTGAGGATCAAATGAGAAAAACACTTGTAACAGCTTTTGTCACACAGTAATCACTATGTAAATGTTGGCTTTATTTATTTACCGAGATGCAGTCTTGCTCTGTCACCCAGGCTGCAGTGCAGTGGCGCCATCTTGGCTCACTGCAACCTCTGCCTCATGGGTTCAAGCGATTCTCTGCCTCAGCCTCCTGAGTAGCAATTACAGGTGCCTACAACCACACCAAGCTAATTTTTGTATTTTTAGTAGAGACAGGGTTTCACCATCTTGGCCAGGCTGGTCTTGAACTCCTGACCTTGGGATCCACCTGCTTGGCCTCCCAAAGTGCTGGGATTATAGACGTGAGCCATCGCGCCCAGCTTATTTTTGATATTATATTTCAAACATAAAAATCTACCAAAGCTTTCTAAAACTTTTTGAGTTGCTGAAACCCTACTGTATTGTGAAGAGAATTTTTGTATGATATTATCCCTCACTTATTCTAATGACTTTCAAAGCATGAACTGGATCCATGCAGAAATTTTATAATTTAAATTACATAATTCTCAAATATGTAGATAGTAGATGTACAATGACTAATTGTTGAGGGAAACAAAGTTCTAGATTATTCTATGCTGCTGCTATTTGAGATTCCAGTTGACAAGCAGTAGGTGTAGAGAAAAAATGTTTAGAATGTTTTTGGTTAGGATGGTTTGAATGATTTGTTTAAAGATAATTTTCAAAAATCAGAGTTACCAGAAATTATAAGAACCACAGAAGAGTGAGAAAGCTGTGAGCCAAATAGCACCAAGTCCTGAGTGTGCCAATGTGAATCAACAAGTGTGTGTCTTTCGGTTGGCAAAACACCCGCAGGACGGAGCTGATGTAATTGAAATGTCGTCAGTGGCCTGGATATGACAGTGGCACCAGGACTTCCCCTTGCTTTTGTTTTCTGTATTGATGAAAATAAGTGATGTAAATTTTTACAGAAAATATAGAAAATGGCTTCATTTTTCACACATAGTTGAATTCCCATGTAATGGAAGGTCTTTCTGTTTCTGATGCCCCACCACCCCTATTTTCTCCATTTGGAAAGCTGGAGTGGATCATGCTTAGCTCACTTTAAACATTCTAAACTCCCAATTATGTTTGTTTATAATCCTGTGTGTGTTGTGTGTGTGTGTGCATGTTGCATGTGTGTGTGTGTGCATTTACATCTGTTCTTTAACAGGAAGGAAAAAGAAGTAGGATCTACGGTAAAAAGCTGGATCTCTTAGAGAGTCATGAGATATTTATTTGTAGTTATTTATACAGTAAAAGGTTAGATCTCTTAGATACTCATGAGTTAATGTCTCTTACATGTATTTTTAAGGAGACATGAACTTATTTATTCAATGTGCTTTAAAACATCTTTTGAGTGCATAAAATGTGAGAAAAGACAGGTAGCAGGGAAATCATGGTAAGAAACAAAACAAAATTTCTGCCCCTAAGAGGGTCAGTTGAGTAGAGACACAGGCATCAACAACTCTTTGCTGTAAACAAAGAATTAGGTGGTCCACAGCCTGGCCAACATGGTGAAACCCCATCTCTACTAAAAATACAAAAATTAGCTGGGTGTGGTGGGGCACACCTGTAATCCCAGCTACTTGGGAGGCTGAGGCAGGAGAATCACTTGAATCTGAGAGGTGGAGGTTACAGTGAGCCGAGATAATGCCACTGCACTCTAGCCTGGGCGACAGAGTGAGACTCTGTCTCCAAAACAAAAAAAAAAAACCCTTCTCTTAGCATGACCTAATCAAGTCTAAACACCCTATCAAAATATTTTTAAAGGCAATTGTTTTGGTAATATAAGCATTTTGGCAAAACCTAGAAAATTCTTGTGGAGAAATAACAAGACAGAATTTGCTGTGCTTCTATCTTCAATTTGATGATGAAGCCAAAACAATTTAACCGGTGTGATATTGGTCCTTTACTAAGAAAGCCAAACTAAACAGAGTAAGACTGCAAAAAAGTCCAAGGAATATGAACTTCCCATTGAGCATGAAAGGATAATTTTAAAATATGGATATTGATTAGCTCTTTAGGAAATGAAAAGATTCTCAGCCTCACACTAGATGCCAAATTGATTCCAAGTAGATTAAGGAGCTAAACGTAAAAAGAGATTAGCAAAAATGAAAATTTTATCAAATGTGAAAGGCCTTTTCATGCATGACACAACAGATAAAGGTCTTTTTAAAATAATTGACAAATAATAATTGTACATATTTACGGAATACATAGTGAAAGTTCACTACATGTAATGCATAGTGATCACATCAGGGTAATTAGCATACCCATCATCTCAGACATTTATCATTTCTTTACATTGAGACCATTCAATGTTCTTCTAGCTATTTGAAATTACAATATGTTATTGTTAACTATAGTAATCCTAAGGTGCTATAGAAGAGTATAACTGATTCCTCCTATCTAGCTGCAATTTTTGTATCCATTAACAAATCTCTCTTATCCCTCCCTTCAAAAGTCTTAAAAGGATAGCTTTGAGTAATGAAAATAAAAATATAATGCACACCAAAATATCCCAGGAATGAAATTTAAAGGACTAATAAAAGGAAAAAAATGCAACATATAAGAGCTTTTCCAAATTAATAAGAAAGATAATTCACCAAAGAATTTTTAAAAATACACATTATAAAATAAATATTTATAAATACTCTAAAATATATAACAAATGTTAACAATGGTTGATAACAGAGTGAGATTATGGATTCTTTAATTTTTTGTTTACGTTTCTAAAGCATTCTTTAGTAAATATTTAATAGATGACAATAGGAAGAAATAGGCACTAATAAAATACTGGAGTGAGCATCAGTTGGCATATCATATGAAGGGAAATTTAGCAACACTTACCAGAATTCTTATTATTTCACATACCACTTGAATGAGTAATTCCCTTTTTAGCAGTTTATTCAAGGAAATAATCAGGAATATGTAGAAAGATATAGCTGCAAAAATGGTCTTGACATTTCTGTTCAAAATAAAAACAAATGGAGACAACAACAACAACAACAACAACAAAAAACCATCTCACATAAAAGCTAGGTTGAGTAAGTAACAGGATGTGTCCTCAACAGAGTATCAGAAAGCTCTTAAAACATCATTGTGAAGACATGGAAATATTTGTGGCATATTATTGAAGGAAAAAGACATAGGAAACAAAGTTTAGATACACTTTTATAAACTCTATGGCTGATATCTATGTTTTTCTCTCTATATTGATATACAGTATATTAAGAAGAGTCTCTGCTCCTCCTGTTCGACAGACAGCCGCTCCTAGTCTCCCATCCCCAGCCACATCTCTGAGACACCATGGGGAAGGTGAAGGTCGGAGTCAACGGATTTGGTCGTATTGGGCGCCTGGTCACCAGGGGTTCTTTTAACTCTGGTAAAGTGGATATTGTTGCCATCAATGATCCCTTCATTGACCTCAACTACATGGTCTACATGTTCCAGTATGATTCCACCCATGGCAAACTCCATGGCACTGTCAAGGCTGAGAACGGGAAGCTTGTCATCAGTGGAAATCCCATCACCATCTTCCAGGAGTGAGA
>CAUYLG010034715.1:0-71588 GCA_963573385.1 Cacajao melanocephalus | reverse complement strand
GCATAGCATTTCACAGGCTTAAATAAAATATTGGTTGGCTGCTTGTTTGTTATTTTCATCTCTTATTCCTTCCTGTCTCTATTGTTAAGCACAATTATTGGCATAAAAGAGGTTTTTAATACCCATTTTTAGACTGCATTCTAGCCTGGGCAATAGAACCAAGAATCCCGTTCTCTCTCCCTCTTTCTCTTCTTCTTTCTTTCTCTCTTATATTCTTTTTTTTCTTTCTTTCACTCTCACTTTCTTTCCTCTCTTTTTCTTTCTTTCAAAAATAAAAAATTTAAAAAAAATTACTTCTAACCTTTATCAGTTTATCATAAAATATGGGTTCATATGAGTTCTTGAATCAAACTACCTGCATTAAAATCCTGGCTCTATCACTTGTGAATGCTATGAGACTGGGAAATTTATTTAACCTCTCTGTGCCTCAGGTATGCATGTAGAGCATTAGAACACTGCCTGATACATAATAAATGCTCAAGAAACCCCAGAGAATATTTCACACTATTGTTTGTTCACTATTTATTGCGTTATTTGTATGCTGAACACTGTAGCAGGCTTTCTGGAATCACCAGTTTTTCCTTAGGTGGTCCTGAATCCTTACTTATGGGATTTAAAATGCCATAAACAAAAATAAATTGGTTCTATAATGATTATTTCCTCTACTCTCAACTGCAGTAAGCAGGCTACTTTCTTTTATTATTATTATTATTATTATTATTTTATTTTTTGAGATGGAATCTCACTCTGTCACCCAGGCTGGAGTGCAATGGCATGATCTCAGCTCACTGAAACCTCCGCCCCCACCCCACCGGGTTCAAGCGACTCTCTTGCCTCAGCCTCCTGAGTAGCTGGCATTATAGGCATGCACCCCTACGCCCAGCTAATTTTTCTATTTTTGGTAGAGATATGGTTTTTCCATTTTTGGTCAGCCTCGTCTGGAGCCCCTGACCTCAGGTAATCTGCCTGCCTCAGCCTCCTAAAGTGCTGGGATTACAGGCGTGAGCCACCACTCCCTGCCTGGACCCAACTCTTAACTGTAATAACTTGGAATATTGAGAACCTGAACTTGATCCCTTAGAAAACAGCCTGGCTGGGAGTAGTGGCTCACATATGTAATCCCAGCACTTTGGGAGGCCTAGGCTGTTGGATCACTTGAGATCAGGAGTTCGAGACCAGCCTGACCAACATGGTGAAACACTGTCTTTACTAAAAATACAAAACTAACCAGGTATTGTGGTGCATGCCTGTAATACCAGCTACTTGGGAGGCTGAGACAGGAGAATCACTTGAACCTGAGAGGCGCCACTGCACTCCAGGCTGGGCAACAAGAGCAAAACTCCTTCTCAAAAAAAAAAGGTGTGTCTCCTTAACGGTGTCCATGTTGCTCCATTGTTCTACTTATGAATTTGTAAACTTTGGAAAATTACTGAATCTCTTTGGTGACTCAGTTTTGCCATCTGTAAAATAATGATAATTCATAGTGTCTTCTAACAGAGTTGTTGTCCTAATTAAGTGGGTCAGGCTTTGTAAAATGTTCAGAATATTGCCTGGCCCCTAATAAGTGCTCAGTAAGTTCCCAACTCGTCTGAACCATAGCAATGCCTATAAAAGCAT
This sequence comes from Cacajao melanocephalus, assembly GCA_963573385.1. NCBI lineage: Eukaryota > Metazoa > Chordata > Mammalia > Primates > Pitheciidae > Cacajao > Cacajao melanocephalus. Next base: position 69,971 of record CAUYLG010034715.1, on the reverse strand, counting down.
ATGTGAGCAGTATTTGGGACAATTAATTTCCAAATCCATTAAAATTTTTACATGTTTCCATATGTGTTGAATTTTCAACAGCATTGGCCTAGTGGAAAGGGAAAGATTTTGATAGACATAGATTAGAATCCTGGTCCTATCAATTGGCAGCTACATAAGCTTGCACAATTGTTTAAATTAACCTGTTTCGTCTCTGAAATGAAGATGAGTATGCCTACCCAAAAGCTACTGGGAGTACTAAATTAGAGAGCATGTATATAAAACATTCAACACAGTTTCTGGCATGGTAGGGGCTAAATATGTACCAGATAATATAAATAAATGTCCCCCAAAATCTTATATTTTGGTTTATCTTACATGATAAAGGCACTACAATTTTATATGTATTAAAACAGATAGCTTCCTTGGTATCCTAGCCATGAGAGAACTAGAAAATATAAATGGATCCAATTACAAATATAAATATACTTTCATATTGCCAATAGTCTGTGGAGTTTCACTATCTCGGGAGGCCATGGAGCCAAGTATTAAAATGAATTCCGAAGAGAATTGTATAATTTCATGACTGATAATATGAATGCTTCTTTTTAAAAACTAAATGTAATCAAATCTGCTGCCACCAACTGATATCCATGGGGTCTCAGGCAGAATTTCCTCTTTCTACCCAGAGCCCTGCACAAGTAGCCAAAAGCTACTTCCTGCATTGTTATGGTTTTAGATTTTTATTTCCTCTATTAGACCCTTGGGAAGGTTTCTCCAGTAATGGACCTTGGATTTAAATGAATGTTTGAAGGGTGGGGGGAAGGAAGTGCTTCTGTAGTCAGCCAAAATACTGTCTTCTAGAGTGAAGTTAGCACGAAAGAAAGATTTGTAAAGGGAAAACCGTGAAGAAAGCTACATATTTTAGTGGGGAAAGGAAAACATGAAGGAGAATCAAAAAGAAAATTAATGCATTTTATGAATAGAAGGTAAACCTTTCTTGTGAAGTTTAGACTATCCTTGTTTGTTTGTTTGTTTATTTGTTCCTTTCTTTGTTTGAGACAGAGTCTCCTTCTGTCGCCCAGGCTTGAGCACAGTGGTGTGTTCGGCAGCTCACTGCAACCTCTGCTTCCTGGGTTCAAGCGATTCTTCTGCCTCAGCCTCCTGAGTAGTTGGGACTACAGGCGCCTGCCACCATGCCCGGGCTAATTTTTTTTTTTTTTTTTTTTTTTGGATTTTTAGTAGAGATGGGATTTCACCATGTTGGCCAGGCTGGTCTCGAGCCCCTGACCTCAGGTGATCCACTTGCCACGGCCTCCCAAAGTGCTGGGATTATAGGCAGTGCCCAGCCTAGACTAACTTTTTGATTGTATAATTTTATATTTGTCTTAAGTATTAAATTTTTTTAGAAAATGCCCATCCCAAATAATAAGTATGTTTGTGATCAAGAATAGCAGTGTTTTCCTAGATTCTTTTTATTTCCTTCAGCTTCTTCCTAAGGTGTTAAGGAAGACTTACAGAATGCACAAAATCATTGAGAATGACATTTTTAATAACAAAGCATTAAAAACATGGAATATGGAGTCAGAGAACACCTGTTGACTTACCACTTGTATGATCATGATTCACTTACTAGTTGAACCTATATTTTCTCATTTTCAAAACTAGAAATTTATAGTAACAATTACTCTACACATTTTTTGGTCTTAATTAAATGAGATGATAGTAACTTTAAAATATTGCAAAATGTAAAGAACTTTACAAATGTTTATTTTCACTGTTTTCTGTTAGTGTACTCCATAAGTTATAACCCACAATAGCATTCAAAATAATATTTATTCTTTTCAAGGCAGGCTGAAGGCAAAAATTTAAACAAAATAAATCGAATTATAAGAGCGAAACGAGTTATGAACAGTAAAATTCAAAGGACAGGAGAATTAAAATTTTCTTTTGGAAATAAGATAATGAAGGTAAAATGCTAAGAAGGAGTTTTGTTTAGTTATTTTTATGAAAATACTAATCCATGTAAGCACAACAAGCACAAAAACAGTGATGAAATAAGGAAAATTGCAAAATTTTAATAAAATGCTATATGTAAATAGTCATTTAAACTTAATTTCTTTTAGACAATAACTTTTCTCTGATATATAACCATACAAAGCAGTTATAACACATAGTTTTATTAAGCTAGCTATGTCATCAATTAAGATTCAATAACATTGTATATTGAAAAACTGTCAGCTGAGCATGGTGGCTCACGCCTATAATCCCAGCACTTTGGGAGGCTGAGGCAGGTGGATCATAAGGTCATGAGTTCAAGACCAGCCTGGCCAACATGGTGAAACCCCCTCTTTACTAAAATTACAAAAACTTAGCTGAGTGTGGTGGTAGGCGCCTATAATCCTAGCTACTTGGGAAGCTGAAGAAGAAGAATCGTTTGAACCTGGGAAGCATAAGTTGCAGTGAGCCGGGATCGGGCCATTGTACTACAGCCTGGGCGACAGGGCAGAACTCTGTCTTACAAAAAAAAATAAATAAATAAAATAAATAAAATAAAAAACAAGAGAAAGAAAAAAGAGAAAAAAAAAAAGAAAAAGTGTCATATCGCTTCTCCATTGCTGGAGTATAAACTCTCATAGCCTATGGTATGGGCTAGAACTTTGCCAATCAGTGACTGTTCAGCAAATCTAGATTTTATTTTCTCTTGTATTTAGCAGTAAGATGAATTATTTCTTGGGTGCTGGTGACAGCGTGTCTATTACTAGGACCTATTCTGCCAAAAGTTGGCATTGAACAGAGCCTGGGGAGTCTTTCTTACATAGCAGTAAATGGAACGGTGGGTATCGGGCATCAGGGGTAGCCTTTAAAATCCATGTTTATTCTTGCTTAAAGTTAAATGGAATGATATGACCTTACTTGTAGGCATCTCCCTGTGGCACAGTTCCATGAAAATAAGTTCTATATTGATCCCTAATGTTAGTACGTCTATTAAACTAAGTCCTTCCAATGTATTGAAGTCTTAAAAAAAAATTATCAGTGTTATTGCTTCATAAGAATGTATTCACTTTAAATATGATTGTTCTTAGGATCATTTGGAGGAGAAGAAATTTTATTTTCTTTTTGAATATTTCCTGTTTGTCTAACGGTTCTCTTAATGACAATGTAAGCTGCATTTAAGAAATAAATTTTCCAGTCTATTAATTATACATACTCTTAAGCACCCCATTTGCTGTGTCCTATTTATCCTTTCTCTTCTTTTGTGATGCTTCCCTTTTTGTGGGATGCCATACCCTCCACTGCTTTCTTGACCTAGTCTTCATGTTCATCTACCTTTACCGAGAGCTCACTCACTCCTAGTTGGACACAATACTAAAAGCTGAGGAATTAATCTTAAGAAAACAAATGTTTGCGTATAATCCAGTCGTGGTAAATTTGGAAAGGCTCCTTCATGGAGATAGCATCTAAGCTAAGCTGAAGGGGTAAACAGGAGTTAGCCAGGTGGACATGGGGGCAAGAACACATTACAGGATGTGCACAGGCCCTGACGCAGAAAGAACAGGGTGCAGCTGGGAAACCACTGGTGATTTTGTATAGTTTAAAGAGTAGGCTTAAAAGATGAGAAGCATCAGAAACGAGTTGGGGAGAGAAACTCATGAAGGGCTTCGGGCTTGAAGGAAACAATTCAGCTTTTGTTTGGATGGTAGACAGAAACCATTTTAGCACTTTAATCAGTAAACTAATGTATTCCAATTTTACCCGAATGGTATCTCTGGAAAAAGATAGAGAATGGTTTAAAGAAGGTAATTTTAGAAAAAAATAAAAATAAATTACTGTTATTATTGTTAAATTCAGTTTGGTTTTATACTATTATCTTTAAAAATCTGCAATCTAAATTATTTAAATAGAGGATAATGATACATTATTAAACCCATGCTAATGTACATATATGTTCAAAATGGTAAGTCCAGAGTCACAGCAAGCAAAAGTCTTGCAGTGGTGTGCCGTGGCCCCTTGTGCATGATTTGTTTAGTTGAGACAATAGGCTGGAGAAACTTTGCACCACCTTTGTAGCTATATAGTTTGTCATCATGAACATGATTGCTGAACAAACCTTTTCTTCTCCCAGAGAGTTATATGCTAATTAAAATATCTAATCGAAGAAAGGTGCATTCATTTAGAAAGCATTCATCAGTACCTACATAATCCTCAAGAAGGGAAAGAAGACAATTGAAAAACAGAGCTTCTATTTTAAAAGTAATTCTTACTCTAGTTCAGAGGCTTCCTGAACAAGTTCATTTGAGCATGAGATTATTTAACTAATAACAGGTAACTGCTCTGAATCTCCATTTTTACATGATCAAACTAAAGAAGACAGAGAAGAACTAGCAATGCTTTGTTTGAAACAAAAACTGGAGCTCATTATCTATGAAAAGATTATAGTCCCTGTCAAAAAATTAAGTAACTCAAAATGGTCCCTTCAGAAGTACAAATGAGAGCTGACATTATTTGCGTTAAAGGAGTTGGAGAAAATAGTTGGAGTTGGCTTTTAACTATTGCCTTACTACTTCCACATCTCAGTTCATTTTCTGCTACTGTAACAATACCCAAGATAGAGTAATTTATAAAAAACAGAATCGTTTCTTATAGTTCTAGAGGCTGAAGTTCAAGATCAAGGAGCCCACAACTAGCAAAAGTCTTCTTGCTGCATCATCCCATGGCAGAAGGCAGAAGGGGAGAGAGCATACAGCTGGGGGAGGGGCGGGGGCAGGGGGAGGGGACCAAACACAGCCTCTTATCAGAAACCAGTTTCCGAGATAACTAACTCTCTCCCACAATAATGGTGTTAATCCCCCCATAAAGGTCCCACTTTTCAATACTCCTGCACTGGGGATGAAGTTTCTAACAGATGAAATTTGAGAGACACATTTAAACTGTAGCATTCCCCAAGTAGTAAAATGTCCAAAAGGATTTTTTGGTCAGCAGGAAACATCAGCACAAAATGTCCTTACATCCCAGCAGTGACACTATTGACACACATTTTTTTAAAGCTAATACTTTCTAAAAATTTAATTTTCAAGTTACTCAGTTTTCTTAATTGGAGGTAATGTTTTCTTTTGAAAACACTTGATTGATTTGATATGCAAATTATACATATTAGAGTCATTTTTATTGCTTATAGTTTTAGGTATTCAATTACACTTAGTATTTTGAAATATGTTATTAAATTTTATGGTAGGATTGTGTTATATGTTTAGTGTCAACTTACTTTATGAATCACGAGCTTTGATTTGGCAAAACTAAATAGTGAAATAACTATATTGCCATTTTGCTCTGCTATTGCTTTCATCAACAAAAAGTTGATGATGGGAAGCTGAATGTAGTGGTGATTAGAGAGAGAAAGAAAAAAATAGCTAGTTTGAAATAGAGAAATGAGACAATCAAAAAGACTAGGTTATTTGGGAGATATGGTATATTGGAAGAAAACGGGAAAGTAAGATACTCTGCCTTCTTGTATGAACTTGAGTGGATGTAATTCTGAACATTACCATTCATATGAAAAGGGACCATGAGAGAAAGAGAAGGAGAGTTGAGCAGAGTGTGAGGGAAAATAGAAGAAAGCAGCAAAAAGACACATAATAAACAGCATCACTTTAGAAAAATACTACAATTTCAGTGATTAAATGTTCAAAAATATCCCATCCCTCTACCATCTCTATCCTGTTTCTTTGAAAGCTTTATATATACCAAATACATTGTGATGAATCTGGGACCACCTCGGGGCAACAGAGGTGATGATATTTTAAAGGAAGTAGAAAATGAATTACAAACAGCTGCAGAATGCCCTCCATCTCCTTAAACCTGAGTGATCTTGAATCGGGCTAGAGCCAATAACCCTAAAGGTTATTGCCAGTGAGTGAGGTTAGCAGCAGTTTCTAATCTTACAGCTAGGAATGAAGTCTGTGTATAGGAAGGATAAGCATACTCTTGTATTCCCATGATGAGAATATGAATGTATTTTCCCAGAAAGATGAGTTTTTGCAGTGGTTATTTCCATAGTATTGTTAGCCTATTCCTTGGAAACATTATAGGTTCAATTACCTGACAAAGAACCTAACTACTTTTTTTTGGAACTTGGAATACATTTTCCCATTCAAAAAATCTGGTTAGAGTATAATTTAGGGTCATAATTATTTGGAAACTGTTTCTACTTTACATTAGTAAAAATCAAATTTGAAAATTGTTTGAAGGTGAATCAGTCCTAAGAGCAATCAAGTAGATCACTAAGCTACTCCAGTTTGCATTTAAGGAGACTATATTCAGAATTGCTCTTTATTTTTTAGCTTGTCAGCAGTTTAATTTCTGTTTCCTCTTTTTTTTTGTCTCTCCTCTATTTGCTGCAAATTTAGAGATCTATGTTATACTTCATATGAAAATAATATTTTATATAGCTCCTTTCCCTTCTATACAAAGTTTGATAATTCTAAGGAGAGGGCTTAAGGTTTTAATCCTCTAATTGTCAAAAAGGCTGACAGCATTAAGAAGCTTACTGAAGAGTTGAGTTGTGCTGTAATTTTGTTCTCTGGGATTTGAGTTTCAAAGAAGAACCATTAAAACGCCTATGTTTGGCAGTGGTCAGGTGGTGGTTTTGATACTCAAGTGGCACTCTGATAACTTGGTATTGGCTTATTTTGCCATGTTTAAAATGAAAATCACATTGAGGATTTCTAGAGTTGTAAAGTCTTTGAACTGTCAAATAAAAATAATTTCTAAAGTATCAGGACATCTTGAGGTCCTACTGTGAACCAGCAATGTAGGTGTTTTCTTTCTAATTTTATTTCAGATATCTCTACCACAGGACCTCTTGGCATGGGAAGCACGACCACTAGTACCACCCTTCGGACCACAACTTTGGGCCCAGGAAGGAGTACCACGCCGTCAGTGTCAGGAAGAAGAAACCGGAGTACTAGCTCCCCATCTCCCGCTGTCGAGGTGCTTGATGACATGACCACACACTTTCCATCGGCATCGTCTCAAATCCCAGCTCTGGAAGAGAGCTGTGAGGCTGTGGAAGCCCGAGAAATCATGTGGTTTAAGACTCGTCAAGGACAGATAGCAAAGCAGCCGTGTCCTGCAGGAACTATAGGCAAGTCTGCACTAAAGCACTAAATTAAAACTGTTTTGTTACTTTGGCTCCATTTTCTAGTGTTCTTTGCCTTTTCTTTTTCTTTCTTTCTTTCTCTTTCTTTCTTTCTTTCTCATTCTTTCTTTTAGTTACAACATATTTTATTACTTCACATTTGACTAAATTCTGAACTCAGCTAAATTACAATTTAAACCTATGTAGTTTCTAGAGTTTGAATACGCAACCCGATTAAGTCACAGGTAACCTGTGAGATCTGCACTCTGCCTCCATAATTTCAGGTCTCTGGGTAGAGGTAAAGTTAAGCTGTAGACGTTCTGGCTACTCCAGAGGCTCAGCTTTTCTATGCAGCAGTCCATAGGGGATCACATGATTGCTGGGAGTTAGTCTCACGCTTGTCATCAACCGACAGATATTTATTGCAGAAAATGGGATCGAGGACTTCTATATTAGAAGATCATCATGGAAAAGACCTAACATATAACAAAAGAGAAAGTTTGACTGTCCTTTTTATCAGCCATTATAGTTGTCCTCTAGTGGGTGGTCAAAGCTCTTAACACTATCAGGGACCAGGCTGCAGGAGTCAACCTGGCACTCACTGAGGCATCCACCAGAGAATAGTTCTGCATTGTTTCCTCTAGGGGATAAAGAAGAATTCAATAGTTCCTGGCCTTTTTTTTTTTTTTTTTTCTTTTTTGAGATGGAGTCTCACTCTGTTGCCCAGGCTGGAGTGCAGTGGTGTGATCTTGGCTCACTGCAACCTCCACCTCATGGGTTCAAGCAATTCTCCAGCCTCAGCTTCCCGAGTAGCTGGAATTACAGGCGTGCACCACCACGCCAGGCTAATTTCTTTTATATTTTTCACCATATTGTCCAGGCTTGTCTCAAACTCCTGACCTCACGTCATCCACCCACCTTGGCCTCCTAAAGTGCTGGGATTACAGGTGTGAGCCACTGTGCCTGGCCTTCTTTGCCTATTTTATTACTGATATTCATAATATCTTCACATGTAAACATATTATTATTTATTATGTTTAAGACAAAGGTATTCTGATTTTCTTATTGTTACATACATTGGTATTCATAAATGAATACTTGGCACATTTGCATTATTCTCTAAAATATGTATATAAGAGAAATTCACAATGCATGTTACCCAACATTCTTGGGTATCATTGATTTGGATACTTTAAGGAAAAAAGTTTTTCTTAGAAAGTTCTGATATGTGTATATCATTTAAAATTCCATGGTATAGGAACTGGTGGGCAGGAAGACCAAAAGGTATCATGGTTTTTATAAAAAATATACTTTTTTCCAGAAAAATATTTTAAAATATTCACAAACATTTATTTTCTTTAGGGAAAGGAGGGAGACTATTTATTTGTAAAGTTTCCTGTGATACTGGAATCAGAGAACTGTTGGAAACCACCTTCTTTCTTAGCTGTTTCCTTAGTTCTGGGCCTCAGTTTCTTCACTTCTAAAAGAGAAATAATAATGGCCCCCTGCTGCAGACAGGGGGCTATTATTTTATTTTGAAGATAGTGAAACACTTTATTTGAAGCACTTTGCTCTACAAAAATGTCATGATTTTTCTGTGGCAACTGGAAATGATATTTTCTGAAGCCCTCATGGGTTACTGTCAATACACCCCCATCTTATTTTTAGCCCTCTCTGTCCATCCTGTTATGCCTTTGTGTAGGCCCCTGCAGTCTTTCACTTGAGTTACTGCGATAGCTTCCTCACCATCACTCCACATCACTCTCTCAAATTCATTTTCCATCTTCCCACCAGAGATATCTTTCGGAAACTTAAATTTGCTCATCATCTGTCTCCTCTTTTAATATTCCCATTGATTTGTAGCACCCACAAATGATAGACAAGGGAGTTTATGATCTGGTCTACTTTTCCAGTTTCATGAAATACAACTCCCCAATCCAGTAGACCCCAGTTCATAAAAACTTGAAGTTTCCCAGAGAGCATATGTTTCCCCACATGGAATGTCCTTTTCCACCTTTTTTTCCTGAAAAACGTGCACACTGATTCCTTTAAGACTCAGCTGCTATGTTGCCTCTATAAAGTCAAGCAAGAAGCTCCATGGAGGCACATACCGTGTCATCTCATGCATGAAATTCTTTAAAAACTGTCACCACACCTAGTGTGGCTGCCACAAGTGCTTCAAACATATTGTATATTTTTGTTTGGAGTACTATATTTCTCCAGTGCTAAATGCTTGCTTGACATTGTATCTTGTGTTTTAATAAACATTATGTCAATTTAATTACCTTGTTTTTATCTTTGCTCATATTTAAATATACCATGGATGTAAAGTCATTCTAAGAAAAAGAAACAGATACATTTCTCTCATTATTATAGGTGTATCAACTTATCTGTGCCTTGCTCCTGATGGAATTTGGGATCCCCAAGGACCAGATCTCAGCAACTGCTCTTCTCCTTGGGTCAATCATATAACACAGAAGGTAAATCTTGCGACTGACAAGAAAGTCTTTCTAAAACTATATCATCTGTCGTTGATAACTGTTGGAAACAAAACAGTCAAGAATTCTTTTAAAATCCACATAGAAAAATTCTACCATTTTAATTTAATTTCACATTTAATGACAACCTTTAATATGTTATGAGCTAATTCTAGAATTTTGTAGTTTTTAAAGTGCAAATCCATGAATTCCCTCTTATGTTGCTTATAATAATTTTATTATTAATAAAAATTTTATGGTATTGTGAACTACAGATACAAAAGTCCAAGAGGCATTATAAATTAAGCAAATAAAAGTTTCTAGCATACATACATATGGGTTTTCCTGTGGAAATAATAATTATAATTTTTAAAAGTCTACCTTTGGAATCTTAAGCCATCTGATAAATGTTCTGTAACCTAATCATTTATCAATGTTAAAAGTATACACATGTGTAACAGAATCTTGCAGACTCAAATTTGCAGGGCTTATTTGGTTGCAATATGCTGAACATTTTCATTATTAATGCACTGTGGGGCTTTGAACTGATTTCATTACAAACAGAGACCAGATGTGCATTTATGCCAAAAGAGTTATGGGATGAATCCTTATTATAGCAATTTATGTGGATTTATGCACTCCTAAAATGGAGAGTCCTTCTATGGCACATTAGCTATGCTGAGGAATTTCTGAGAGAGATTTTTCCCAAGAAATATTACAAATGATGGCCTTACTAAAAGCCTGTCTGTGCCATTTGCTCTTTTCTCTGTTTGTTTTTAACTAGACTTATCCTCAATAATATACTGTATAATAATCCATAAATATCTACCCAGTAGATCATTTAGCAGATGAGCCATAACTATCTATTTATCCTAAATCATGGAAGAATAGTGGTTATATTGACTCTAGTTACCCTCTTACATATGCATCTCCATACTTGTTGCTATTCATAATGATGCTTCTCCAATTTCAGCACTGTTCCTGCCACAGTTTTTATGTCCTTTGATTTTATTACAATGTAGCTCAGACCCCAGGGCAAATAACTCTTGCTGGATGTGATCAGATTAAGAGATCAGTAGCATATCTCCTTACATTAGCAATTCTTTAAAAACAGTCCCTAGATACTTAGCCCAGGGGTTAATATAAATTCAATAAAAATTCTTCTAGAAGGCTGAATGTTTTCATGATAATTTCTGAATATAGTTGGACCATTTTATTGTAGAAATTATGAGGTGACTTTAACTGATAATGATGCTTAATTCTTTTCTTTCCTCTACAGCCCAGCTAATCTTAGGACAAAAGAGAATTCCTTTCAAAGACCAGACAGCTGTTATCCATTTGATTTATGGACAGGATGTTTTTGTTTTGTAAAAAATACCTCCTATTCTTCCAGAGCATTTTTGTTTAATCCTACAGAGTCTATAAAACTATGTTATGTGATCATTATGTTAAACTTAAAGAACTTAGGTGTTTGGAATTTATTTAAAAAAAAAAAACCTTAGATTGATTACTCAAAAGTTTATACAATCTTAAAAATTATAACAAGATGCTTTTGGGCACTCTGAATCAGCTTATGTGACTTGTTCAAGGTCAGTGGCGGAGCTGGTATTTTAGCCAAGACCACCTTCATGAAGACATCATGCTTAACCACAACGCTGGCTAAACCATGGAGAGCTTATAACTGGCTTCAAATCCTTACCCTCAGTTACCTATGCTGTCCCTCTGCACTCTGCCTACCCCTTTTACTTGGTCATGTCCTTTATGCCTCCAACTATGTATGCTACTCATTGAATATAAATGATAGTTGAGCAGGTTTTTTTACTATAAAACTCCAACACTTCTAAATATTAGTATTGAAAACTTCTAAGAATCTGTTGTAACGTTCATAGGATTATTTTTCTATATTTTATCTCCCTCCCCCTCAGACTGTCTTTCATAGAATTTACCCCTTTTCTCATCTCCTTCCTCTTATTTTAATAACTGTGTAATACCAGAGTCCACACAGATGGAACACTTGAGGAGATTTTGTTTATGATAGTATTGAGCAGTAAAGGCAAACTGCAGGGAATTGAACAAGAGCCCAGAGCTTGTACTAGGGGAGAAGCTGTTCCCAACTCCAGGCCTGTAGGGTGCTGGATCAAAGGAGTGACCAAAAATAAGGAGCACTTTGTCCTGGGGAAGAAAGATGATCTTAAGGCAAGGGACACAGCCTAGCCCCAGGTGGCCTTTCAGAAAGGAACCCAGGAGAATGAATACCCTGACCTACCTGCCTCTGCCCTCCATTTACCCACCAAGCCACCCCACTGGGCAAACCCAACCAGAAGCCAAAGAAGGACACCCTTAATGACTGTCATATAAGTCCACCTGGTAGGGCAGAAGGCAGGATGAAGGAGGGTAGAGAGTAGTCCTGAAGTAGCAAATGAAAGGTGCCCAACACAGTCCTTGGCTTTTCTCCACTCCTATCTCTCACCCCTCTTCCATTTCCCATTGAATCAGCATTGTTGCCTGGGGTAAATACCCATGGCTCATCATCTAGAACCGAGAAGATTAAGGACACACACAAGAAATGAGTTTAGGATCGGAGGTTTAATAGGCAAAAGAAGAGAAAGGAGAATAGCTCTCTCTCTTGTGAGAGAGAGAGGGGCTCCAGAATGGGAATTCTGCCCCAGAGTGGGAGTGCACCAAATTTTATAGGCAGGCTTGAGGAGACAGTGTCTGATTTATGTAGGGCCCAAGATTGGTTGAACCAGATGTGACATTTACATAGCCTGCTGGGAAGGCTAGCCACTCCACCCTAATCTTTTTGTTTGTTTGTTTTGGAAAGGAAGACTTGTGTCGCCCATGCTGGAATGCAGTAGCACAATCTTGGCTCACTGCAACCTCTGCCTCCCAGATTCAGGCAGTTCTTCTGCCTCAGCCTCTCGAAGCTGGGACTATAGGCACATGCCACCACACCTGGCTAATTTTTCATATTTTAGTAGAGATGAAGTTTCACCATGTGAAACTTTTTACCCCCAATGGAAACACAGATTAAAAAAAAAAACAACAACACAAAATACACATGCAAAAAAAAAAAAAAAAACCCATACACGTCTATGTGTGTATTTTAAATTGTAGTTTTCTTCTTCTCAGGGATTTTGTGAATGAAATGTACCATGAAGGGTGAACCATTTCTGTCTTAGTCCATTTGGGCTGCTATAGTTTATGGTTAAACAAACAAAAAAAACATAGACTAGGTAGCTTATAAACAAGAGAAGTATATTTGCCATAGTTCTGGAGGCTGGAAAGTCCAAGATCAAGGTGCCAGCAGATCCTTTGTCTGGTGAGGGCCTTCTTTCTCGTACATTGTCAGCACCTTCTCACTGAATCCTCATATGGCGTAAGCAACAGCTCTCTGGGGCCTCATTTTTAAAGGCACTAATCCCAGTCGTTAGGACTCTGCCCTTCTGACTTAATCACTTCCCAGAGGCCCCACTGCTTAACATTATCACATTGAGGATTCCATTTTAACATGTGAATTTTCCAAGGGACACAAACATTCAGACCACAGCGACCTCTGTCTCATCTTTACAGTGCCTATGGAGAACTGATGACACTGAAAGAAAGAGCACTGACCTGAGGATCTTAACAATTGAGTTATGGTGGGCATGTCATTAACCTCAGGATCAGTTTCCCCATCTGCGAAATGGAGTCGATCATTAATTTTATTATCAGCAGGTGCTCGGTGTATGTCACCACCATTGTAGATAGCATAGGTAGCAATTATACTCAAGTAAATGAATCAAGTTGCTGACGTTAGTTCAAACAAGGAAATTTTGCATTTACATTTTCTTGAAAACATGAATTATGTTTTTTTCTCCAGCAGTCAGGCCAGATGGGATCAAACAGGCAAAGACTCTTGGTGGTTTCAACTCACAAATGAATTTGGGTCACTTATATACTGGTGAAGTTAGAGATTAAATTTCGTGTGACACTAAAGAGTGGATTTCTTTTCACTGGAAACAATGTAAACTTTTAAAGTTAGAATATCATAAAGGAATCTGTTGCAAATAAACTAGCTGGAATACATTCATAAAGATGAGATTTAATACAAAAACTTAATTTGTACAGAAGAGAAAGGAGAAAAGCATAAGTTGTCCAAAAGGGGATCTTTACCCCAACAACAAGATAGAGAAAAGGAGAGGGAGAGTGACAGGAAAAGGGAGGCCAGTAGGCGGGTAGATGGAAGTATTGATGGATGTAGGTGGGTATATGCATGAATGGATGGAAATGTAGGTAGAAGGATAAATGAATAGGCAGATAGATACCTACATATATATCTATATACATATCTATATACATTGGAAGATAGATATGTCTTCAAATTAGTGTTTTAAAAACAGTTTCCAGGTTTTACTGAAAGCCAGCAAGTTGGCTCAGAGCCATGCTTCCTGGAACATATGTGGCAAAATATCCCATTTCTCTCCTATCTTAATTTCTGCTATAAAATCATAGACTCTGGCCTCAGCTTGATCTCCAGCTTGCACTCAGTTTTTTAAAAAGAAGACTATTTTGCATACTTTTAAGGAATGCATTGTGCTTTATAATTTCACCTGTCTTTTTTCACTTAAAGTTTGGTGGTGCTATAGTTCTGTGTCTGTTCCTTATTATTTACATGCAAAGTGAAGTCAGCTTTCTACTCCATTGCCTGATCCCACTGTTACGTGAAAAAGAATTGTCTATATTATAACTGAGAGTAGTCTCTTCCTATTTCTAACAAATCAAAGTGCCTCTTTTTTCTGTTTGTAAACAAGTTGCTACCAGATTTTCAGATAATGTGAGGTTATTCCTGTGCTTTCTAAAGAAGAAGGATGTGAAAATCTAGAAATAATGTTGCTATTTTACAACATAAGCCAGTTATTTCCCCTAGAAACTAGGTTGAATCCTGTCCCCTGTATCTTAAATTCCCCATTTTAACTTCCTTAGATCTAGCATAAAATGAAAGTGAATTGCTTCTTTATTTTGCCAGAGATTGGTGGCAATTCAAAATTTTAGACTTATTTAACTTGCATCTAATTGTAAGATAGAAGCATTTTGTTGCTTATATATCCACTTGACTCAGATTTATAGTAAAATAGGTAGATCTTTCAAAGAAATGGTAGCTATGTACTTCAACACTGTGGAATTCCTTCATAAATTGTTTTGGCCTCTGATTAGTGGTTGATATGATAGAATCTCAATGCTGATGTTTAAAAAATTGTTTTTACTTGTGTCAAAATTTAAAATGTTATCTGTCTCTGTCATAATTATTTTTAACTAAAGCCGCAGGGTTTTCCCTCTTTGATTCAAGTCCTAGATATAATCCCACCATATCAATACAGGCATTAATTTACTAATCCTCACAAAACTCATAAAATTTCTCAGTATATATGTGCTTACTCCTGATAAAAATTCTAGTAGAATTTAGTAAAAGAAGTTAGTAAGGTCTTTAAGTTATGATATGTGGAATAAATGTATTTCAGCCCTGCCTATGTGCACAGAAAACTTGAGGCACATTCAACATTATATGTATATTTTTGTATGGAAATAACATCCTTATAGTCCACAATAACTGGAGTGAGAGAAGTAAACAGGGTGATCAGAAAGAGATTCACTTTGGATGCCACTGGAGAGGATGTGGGCAGTGACAGCTGGTCAGAAAATGTGGCCGTGAAACTGAATTGGGAGCAGCAATGGGAGAATCCAGTTAATGGCACCACTATGGAGTTAGGAAAACCAGAAACCCAAGGATGGCCGCTTGGCACCTCCCTTTCCTTTCCCTACCCCACCCATTCAGACACTAGTCCTGTTGGATGTACTTGTAAGTTTCTCTCAGGTCAGCCCACCGCTTTTCACTTCTCTCCATGCCCATTACCCCAATCCATAGCAATTTCTCCTCACCCTGGTCTCCTTTCATTCACTCCTTTGCCCTCTAATCCTTTCCCCTGAATTTGATTTCAAATGCAAACCTAATTAAAAGGATCCTATATAAGCTCTTCAGGACCTTCCCATTGTTCTTAACATGATTCCCCAAATCTTCGTCATGACTTCTAAACCAGAACTACTTAATCTTCTCCTTGCTCACCTCTTCAGCTGCCTAAACTCCAGATATGGCGCCCTTTGTGTAGTTTCCCTAAGACTCCGTGCCCCTCTCTCCTAAAAGCTGTTCCCTCTGCCCGGAGGCCCCTACCCACATTCCAATCTAATTTCTTCTTTCTATTTCATTTCAAATTAAGCATTCTTCCTCAGAGAAGCATTTCCTAAATTATTCCCTAATCACATACACCAGGTTAAAATGTCTTCAAACTACTCTACTGCACTGGGATTCTGTATTGCTCTCAATGAAATTAAAATTATATATTTGTACAGTTCCATTTTTAATAACTCTTTCCATGGCTAGTATATAAGCTCCTTCCTATTAGAGAGCATTTTATTCAACACTGTATCCCCAGACCTTAGCACAGCACTATATAGATTCAAATGTTCATCAAAGAACAAATGAATATATTGGCTGAATGAGCAATCATTGACATAATAGATGGGTAGACAAGTGGATGGAAATAGCTAGATACAAACACACATAAATACAGGTAGCAATTTTGGATTCTGAAGGTATGAAAAATGTTTTTTCTTCTTGCTGTACCTAGTACTATGTCTACTCAAACCATGGTTATTCTAGACCTTACTTTTTATGTATTGTATTCTTGGCTTACTCTTTCCTCTCAATAGCATCCATTAGTATTCCATTGTACCTGATATTCGTCAACTTAACTTTTAAAATTTAACTTGGTCGTTACTTCTTGCTCTCCCTCACCTTTCCAGGTGTTCTGTGCCCCTGTAATACCACATACACATTTCTGCAACAACAACTGAATTGTTGAGCTGACATGATCTTTTATGTACCCTACCCAATTGGTAGAATGCAGCTTCCTGAGGGCAAGAGCTGTATACAATTCATCTTTATTTCCTTAGGAAATAATAAGTGAGCAAAGGATTGTTGAAAGAATGAAAAACTTTGCTATGATTTATTCACTTTAAGATGAAGAGAGGGCCTGTAGTTCCAGCTACTTGGGAAGCTGAAGCAGGAAGACTGCTTGAGGCCAGGAATTCTAGGCTGCAGTTAGCTGTGATTGTGCTGCTGCACTCCAGCTTGGGAAACAGAAAAAAAAAAAAAAGAAAGAAAAGAAAAAAAGATGAGAGGGTCAGAAAATAATTTGTTATAGCTGTTTTTATTTTACCTTAAAAAGATACTTTTCATATTTTTACTACAAACATATTTATTCATTTATTTTTTAAAGACAAGTCTTGCTCTGTCACCCAGGCTGGAGTACAGTGGCATGGCCATTACTCACTATAGTCTCAACCTCCTGGGATGAAGCCATTCTCCCACCTCAATCCCTCAAGTAGCAGGGACCACTGTGGTCCCTAAGAATTTTTTCTTTTAATTTTGTAGACATAGGGTTTCCCTATGTTTCCCAGGCTGGTCTCTAGCTCCTCAGCTCGAGTGATCCTCCTGCCTTGATCTCCCAAAGTGCCAGGATTACAGGTGTGAGCCACTACACCCAGCCTACAAATATTTGTATAATCTATGTGCACTTCAGTTTTTTTTTCCTTCCAACATTTTTGTTGTAAACATTGAGTTTCAGGGCTTTTTTGAAGAATTAGCTTTATTCTTCATAAAAAAATAGCACTTGCTAAATTTTAACATATAGTTGCTATTTTTAAGAGAATCCATTAGTGATTTTCTTATTTTACTTACTGATTTATAAAACTGCACTGTTGTTGACACATATAGAGCCTGGCTATTTTTTGTATTTTTTTGTAGAGTTGGGGTTTCACCATGTTGCCCAGACTGGTCTTGAACTTCTGAGCTCAAGTGATCCACCCACCTCAGTCTCCCAAAGTGTTAGGATTACAGTCATAAGCCACCATGCCTGGCCTACATTACTATCTTTTGTAATGAGAACAATTATATTTTGACGTATTGGTCATCTACATTCTCAATGTTTTCATTACTGCATATAAAGAAAATGTTTAATTTTTTTTTCTTTTTTTCTGCCCTTTGATCTCGATATTTTTATATAAGGGAATTACATAGGTCTTTTTTTCCACTTTTTCATTTCCCACTCCAATAATGTAATAATTAATATTGAAAACTATGCTTCTATAGCTATACAGAAAAAAAAGAAGTGGAATTACAATATGAAAACACCAGCACCATCATTTCACTTTTTCTCTATATGATGACTAATTTTGCTATTCATAATGATCACCAATAGATATAATGAAAGTCAATCCTTGTATCTTTAATTTTGAAGATATTGTGTTAATGAAGAAAACAGATTACCTAATTTAGTAGATCTCAAACTTTTGTCACCATGATGCATTTAAGTGAATCATAAAACCTCAGAGGTCCGTCTAACTTTGACTTCTTTCTTACAGAAACGATATTGTGTGGTAACAAAGACTGAGAAGGAAACTTAATAATAAAACAATACACGAGAACCCATGATTAACAAAATAAAACAATAGTGATTCTACAAATATGTTCATTATCATAAGAATATAATAGGTGAAAAATTATAACCTGCAAGGCACGATGAAAGGCACATTAATTAAAATAATGTTCCTTTGGAAAATTATAGGAATTCCAGCTATCTGGATATTCCTATGTCCAGTGGGAGAGTTTTGCAAAGTTGCCGATCAATTGTATCAGGTATCCAGACTTCTTAATGGAATATTGAAAGAATACTTACAATATACTCGAATCTCACTAAATTAACTAACGAATCATGAATTTTACAATTTATTACTCGATTTACTATATTTTCAGTAAGTAGCCCTCATTTATGCATAGAAATTGAAATGTATGGATTTTGAGCACATTTACATCATTTTATAAACACTTAAAAGTACTTTCATGACCCACCAGTGGGCCATGAATGCTACTTTGATCTACATTGAATTTGTTACATACTTATCCTTGAACCCTATAATGTATTCCATTTAGTCTTACAGGCATTTTAGGTATAAAGACCCTGACCATATTTTACAAATTTCTTATAGTCAGTCCTGATATTTTCTATTTTAAGAATTTCTAGAAAGTTGGTTGGGCACAGTAGCTCATGCCTGTGATCCCAGCATTTTGGGAGTTCAAGGCAGGCAGATGGCTTGAGGTCAGGAGTTTTAGACCAGCCTGACCTAATCTCTATTGAAAATGCAAAAATTAGCTGGGCATGGTGGCATGCACCTGTAATCCCAGCCACTTGGGAGACCCAGGCACAAGAATCACTTGAACCAGGGAGGGGGATGTTGGAGTGAGCCAAGATCATGCCACTGCACTCCAGCCTCAGAGACAGAGGGAGACTCCATCTCAAAACAACAACAACAACAACAAATTCTAGAAAGTATTGATTATATAATAGTTGTTTAACATATTCTTCATGTAAAATTTTAACATTATAGGTAAGGATTTCTCCTTTGATTCTCACTTTTTAGGCTTTGTTCTATATATTTAAACATATAGAAATACACATCTGTAGAAAACCAAAAATATTGTATATATTATTTCCTTTTCACAAATAGCATATTTACAATTACTTATGTAGTATGTTTATATTTCTCAATAGCATGCAAATATTTATTAGAATATATATGTAAATAACATATCTGCATTTATTTTAACTCAACAATATATCTTGAATATTAATATATCCTGAATATTAATATATATATATATCCAATATATCCTGAATATATATATCCAATGTTTCCTGAATATATATATCCAATATATCCTGAATGTGAATGTTAACATTATTGATCCCCTTCCTAATTTTAAACTGTTGGATAATATTTCATGGTATGCGCTGGTCAGATGGTAGTGGATTATCAGAATTTATTAACATTAGTGTCAATGGACTTGCTATACAACTCCCTCACTGCCAAATTTGACTGGCTTAATTAAAAATTTTTTTTAATTAAAAAAAATTCCAGGGTATGAATCTGCCTGCAGAATTTTATATGGTCATAATCTATTGTTTATCATAAACAAGCTGGAATCAATGTCTTTGAACATTTCTCTTTGTGTTTCTGTGGGATTATTTCTTATGGTTGATTTTCTGAGTTACACAGTCTTCACATGTCGAAGTTTAATAGACAATGGTAATTTAATAGGAGCAATACAAATACACACTCCCAGTAGTAGTTTATGGAGGTGATATTCATTGAAACAAACTCTTGCCACCACTTGATGATTTTAAACTTTTTTTTTCAGTTCTGATACAAACACTAAGCATCCCAAGTACATCATGATAACCACCTATTTAAATAAGAGTTTTAGTTGTGCCCCTTTTAGCTTTATGAATACTCATTAGTGAGACCGCTTACAAAGAGAATAGCCTTCTCTTTCGGTTCCCATGTTCTATGTTGAACTGCCTTTAAGAAAGGGAAGAAAATAATTTCTTACATAATGACCCTATTATATATGTAAATAGTAATAGTGTTATAGGAAAGGGGTTTGGATCCAGACCCCAAAAGAGGGCTCTTGGATCTTGCCCAAGAAAGAATTCAGGGCGAATCCGCAGTGCAAAGCAAAAGCAAGTTGATTAAGAAAGCCCAATGGTGAAAGGATAGCTATTCCATACACAGAGTAGGATGCTACCAAAGTTAAGAGGAAGAATGCATCCACCCTAGGTGCAATGCTTATATATGTATTTTTTCTATTTATTTATTTATTTATTTATTTTGAGGCAGTCTTCCTGTGTCACCCAGGCTGGAGTGCAGTGGCACGATCTCAGCTCACTGCAACCTCTGCCTCCTGGGCTCAAGCAATTCCCCTGCCTCAGCCTTCTGAGTAGCTGGGATTACAGGCATGCGCCACCATGCCTGGCTAATTTTTGTATTTTTAGTAAAGACGGGGTTTCACCATGTTGGCTAGGCTGGTCTCGAACTCCTGACCTCATGATCCACTTGCCTTGGCCTACCAAAGTGCTGAGATTACAGGTGTTAGCCACTGTGCCCAGCCCAATGTCTGTATATGTATATATAGGATAAAAAAAGATCTGGGGAGATGTGCTCTGCTGCAAGGGTTTGTAATCAAGGATTAATTTTCTTAATTCCTAAATTTTGCAAAAATCAATATTATTATCTTTAAGGCAAAATTAGGAATGCCTTTATTCTCCAGATATCAGACTATCTCCCAAGTCTGGGTGTGTTTAGCAAACATTATTAATTTGTTCCCTTAACCATAAATACCTAGAGGCTAGGAATGCCTCACTTTTGAGAATGCAGCTCAGCAAGTCCTTGGCCTCATTTTCGTAGCCTTCACTCAAGATTGAGTTTCTCTGGTTTAAAGGCCTCTGACAGTAGGACAGATTAAAGTTTGAGGAGATACATATAAAATGATTAACAAACTCATGGTGGCTGGAAGCTAATCTCAGCGCTTTGGGAGGCCAAAGTGGAAGGATAGTATGAGCTCAAGAGCCCCATCTCTACAAAATAAATAAATAAATAAATAAATAAATAAAAATAAAAGCCAGGCATAGTGGGTACACACCTGGGAGGATGAGCTGGAAGGATGCCTTGAGCCCAGTTGTTCAAGGTTACAGTGAACTATGATGAGCTATGATTGTGCCCCTGCACTTTGGCCTGGGTGACAGTGAGACCCTGTCTAAAAAAAAAAAAAGGCCAGGCTCAGTGGCTCATGCCTATAATCCCAGCACTTTGGGAGGCTGAGACAGGTGGATCACCTGAGGTCAGGAGTTCAAGACCAGCTTGGCCAACATGGTGAAAGCCTGTCTCTACGAAAAATACAAAAATTAGCTGGGCATGGTGGCAGGTGCTTGTAATCCCAGCTACTCCATAGGCTGGGGCAGGAGAATCGAATCATTTGAACCCTCAAGTCGTATGTTACAGTGAGCTGACATTGTGCCATTGCACTCCAGCCTGAGCAACAAGAGGAAAAAAAAATAATCTCTGGAAAATTAGAATATATAGAGGTGAAATAGATATGTTTATTATTTTTACTTTGTACACTTTTATTTGTTTAGTGTAAATGTGTTATAATCCTGTTTTAGTTTATTAATTTCAAAACAATAAAGATTATAACTTGAGAAATTACACTTACTTATTCTTGTTTCTTCTTTCTTGTTTCCCATAACTTTCTTACAAATTAGTATATATTCCTATGTTCAAATTACCCATGGCTATCAAATTTGTTCAAGTGATGATGAGCTATTAGTCTTTGTTTTAATATTTTTGGAGTGTTGACAATTTGACATATTCTTGTAGAATGTACTTGAAAAATCAGCATGTAGTTTCAGAGAAAAAAAAAGCATACTAGAAACTAAGCAATAGCTTGCTACCCAGCATACTGGGAGCAAAATTCCTTATACAGTTGGTAAGAAGATGAAAATCACTTTGAAAAGCAGGGACTTTATTTCTGGTCGAATTTTCACAGAGCTTAGCAGCTGGTGAGTATTCACTGTGAACTAAGTGCTAAACTAGGCACAAAGGAAAATCGTACTTGCCTCTGAGAACTTACAGTGTGGTTGGGGATTCACAACACACATGCAACAAAGTCCAATTTAGAAACTCACAGAGAAAATAATAGGGCAAACCTTAGACTTAACCACCCAAATAGATAATTAAGGTAAGCATAATTTTTCAAAGTAAGTTTCCTCAGGAGGAGCTTTCTGAAGACATAAATTTAAAGTCAGGTTTTGAAGAAAAAGATGAATTCGCAGGAAAAATTGGGGAGTGTATTCCAGATGAAGATGGAATTTAACAATTATTTCTTGAATCAATGATTACAATTACATGCAAAAAATGATCGTCAAAAGAAACCACTAACAGTATTTATGTAAGATCTCTTTCGTTTGTATTCTGTTTCAAAATTATAGTTGAAATCTGGTGAGACAGCTGCCAACATTGCTAGAGAGCTGGCTGAACAGACAAGAAATCACTTGAATGCTGGGGACATCACCTACTCTGTCCGAGCTATGGATCAGCTGGTAGGCCTCCTAGATGTACAGCTTCGGAATTTGACCCCAGGTGGAAAAGACAGTGCTGCGCGGAGTTTGAACAAGGTAAGGACCCTAAATATATATGTGTGTATATATACATATATATATCTTTAAAGTTGTGATAAAATCAGAAAAACTTCACCGCTTAATTTTTCTCTTTCTGTAGAATCTGATCATTGTAAAGAGAATCAACAGTTATTTTCAATTCCTTTGTTATTCCATTACGATAATAGAACTATGTGGTTTTTAATCTAAAGAAATGATAAGTGATAGACTCTCTCTATATATTTTGAATTTATAATTCTGTTTTCCATGGCAACTATTCTGGTATGCTAAATTCAGACAGGGTCAATGTAGATAAACGCAATTTCTTTTTTCTTTCAAACTTTAATATTAAGATAATTGGCCGGGCGCGGTGGCTCACGCCTGTGATCCCAGCACTTTGGGAGGCTGAGGCGGGCAGATCACAAGGCTAGGAGTTCGAGACCAGCCTGGCCAATATGGTGAAACCCTGTCTCTACTAAAAAATATAAAAATTAGCTGGACACAGTGGTACATGCTTGTAGTCCCAGCTACTCTGGAGGCTGAGGCAGGAGAATCGCTTAAACCTGGGAAGCGGAGGTTGCAGTGAGCCAAGATTGTGCCATTTCACTCCAGCCTGGGCAAAAGAGCAAGACTTGGTCTCAAAAAAAAAAAAGAGAGAGAATTAACAATAATACAAAAGTCTAATTAATAAGTAGAATTTTAGAATATAACATTATAGAAGATATTACTAATCCATTATAGGCGATTTAAAAACTGAGATAATTTACCCTAATTAATACAACTTTTTAAAAACTCATAACGCAAGTAATTAAGTTTCATTTCAACTTCTTTTTGATTTTCAAATCACTCAAATTTTTTATCACTAGCATTAAAATGTTAAAACCTTAAATATATTCCAGCAAATTTGAATTGTAAGTAAAAAAATTATTTTCTTAACTTCAGGGAAAATACATTTTATGAATTTTTGTTTATGTTTCCATTAATGAAATAGGCATTTATTTACATAAACATATAAAATATATTTTATATATTTATAAATAATATAATTTATTTATGTAATAAAATATCAAATGGTTAATTAATCTTATGGTAAAACCTATTAGCTTAGCTACATTCAAATGACATGTGTTCCCTGATTGGCATTTATGCAGTAGAAATGTTCAACGATTCAAACTGAATTTTAGGGCCTTGAATATCATTATAACCTTACTGATTTAAAAAGCAAGAATTTGACATTGCTAGACTAATATTCCTCTATGGAATTCACTAAAAGAACATTTTCCTTCAGAATGAAAAATGACTCTGCAAAGTAGTCATTTAATATGTTTAGTATTTAATATGTTTAGTTCTTCTGTGTCTTACTAGGGTAAGAATTTCACTCGTGAAAAGGAAAGAAATTTTTAAATAATGATTATGCAACACAGAAAGCCAGGTATTTTATCTTTTTTTTTTCTGTAACTTCATCTGCAGAAAACAGGTACAGTTTTATTTATTATTAGATATATATTATTTATTTTTTTCATTCTGAGAATAAAGGAGTTATTTTTGTCACTTATGCCCTTGATAGAATCACAACCAATTGCCTGATGGAATATAATTCACAGCTACCTATATAATCTGAGAGTGCTGTGATTTTAATGCCTTGTTGCCCAGGCTGGCTGGATGCTATTAATGAGTATCGCTGCCAGCTATTTTTATCATAATGTACTGGATGTAGTCATTTCTATTAATGTTACATATCCATAACATGACTTGTTATAGCAATACTTTGTATCTTTATTTAAAAATGGTGTTGATGTCTGACAGTATCAGGTAAAGCTGGCAATTAATGTCACTTTCTAACTGGCTACAGCTAATCAGCTTGCCTACTCTGAATATCAAATAACTAAATAATGGGCAAATTTCCATTTGTGAAGTGTTTTAATGCTCTCTTTTGTTACCCATTTGGCTCTTTTCAATTGTTTATATAATGTGGTTTGTCATATGTTAATTTGCATGATGGGGTAAGGCGATGGGAGGGCAAAGGTTATTCACTGGCTTGCTGGCTTGCTCTCATTTCCTGTGGTTCCCACTTTCCCTGAAGCAGTTATAACCCATCAGATTTGCAAAGTCAGCTCCATACAATCAGTTGTGCTCTGTATTGAAATTCTGGAGGGTTTAGAGTCTTGCAAACTATGATGCAAGTCAGTGATCCAAATGACAGCCCTGACAATTTACTTGCACTCATTCCTCACTTAATTCTTAGAAGAGTAACTGCTCTATGCTCATTGAAGAATGCATGAATTAGAGTTGGAAAGTATAAGCCACACAAAAGGCATCTGGGTAATTGCTTCTTAAAACTGAGTAATTTTCTCCCTCGACAGTCAAGGATACTGAAGGAAGAAAAAATAGGAAAGAAGAGGAAAACACACAAATGAATTTATAAAATTTTGGCTCTTTTATTTAAACATGATGGATAAACTGTTATTAACTATTCATTTTATGACCAGGAAATAATGTTTGGGATGTAATATGAGTTGCTGCTAACCTTTTGCCCAGAAAGACATCACTCTCTATGCAAACAAACAAACAAACAAAAGTATACTTCTTATCCTACCAAAGTTGCTTTCACTTTTTTTTTTGTAAAAACTGTCAAAAGAAATTCTTCAAGAAATAAAAGCAGTGATTAATCAGGAGAATAATCACATTCTTTTAATCAGTAGCTAGTTATCTCTAGGTGTGTGCCCCTTAGAATCAAACAGTCATAATGAATGGGCATTTCTTTTTTCCCAATAAGCAGAAGTTTTTATATGTATGAAGAACATACGATTTGTGGTACACATTAACCATTTATATTATCTGTAAACCACAAATAATCTTCTTGTAAAAATGGGTTCCAAACTTCTGACATAAATTTCTTAACTTGTCTTTGTCACCCATAAAACTAACCTAATGTGAAATGAATCATTTCAAATGAATGAAGTGTATTGATTTTTACTAATTTCTACTAGATGTATTCAAAGATGTCTTGCTACCACTAACAACTTTATACCATACAGTTTTCACTTAGATTGTCCTGAGAGGATGTTGGCTACTATTTTTCAAGCCATTGCTTGCATTTTGCTGCTGCTTAGCTTCCATTTTCTTCTGAAAATTAGTGAATGACAAAATAAGGTGTTTTGTGTAGATGTGTTCTTTTATTTTTCTTGTTTTCTTCTGTCACTAACTTGTTTTTTCTATTCTGTGTTTAATCTGCTGTCTTAATGGATTCAGCTTCAGAAAAGAGAGCGCTCTTGCAGAGCCTATGTCCAGGTACTTTCTGCGTTTTTATAAATGTGTTAAGTTGTTGAATGTCTCTGTTGTGATGGCATGTATGGACATCTGATAGAAAAATGATAATGTAACTTATTGAAATAAAGGAATTTTCATGGAGGGGAAGAAGGGTGGGAACAGGAAGGCGTGAAAGTGTATATGCTAAAAAGAAATTTAGCAGTGCCAGTGCTCTGTCAAACGAGGAACACAGACTAAGAAGGAGGTGCAACTTGAGGTGTGAACTTTTTCATCATCACTAAGAGGTGAGTTGGGTATAATCTATAAAATCCCTATCTATAAAATCCCTATTTTTTTTCCATAGGGGTGAGTATGAGAACATTTCATTTATACATTGGGTCAGCCAATATTTGAGTAGCAAGTCATTCAGAAATGAATCTCAATCAGTCCTATAAGACAACCAATAGTCCAGGATATTTGGAATATCATGCTTCTGTTCCTCAGTAGAGCTGTTTATTGACTCAAGGCATGATTGTGACTATCTTACTCTCTTATTGCAAAAACGGTAATCCCAATGTGAATATACTTTGTTTCCACCTTATGTCTTCTAATTTGTAAGCATGTTGTAATTTATAAGCAATAAACCATACCAATGTTTATGGATTTTGTATGACAAAGAACTACCTCAGAAGCAGCTCTCTACTTTTTTGTTCTTTGTGTTGTTTTGTTCTTTTTATAAGAAATGAAGGAGAGATACAAGGAAGGCAGGAGGAAATATAAAAATGTTTGGCTGTAAACTATATTCTACATGTATACATTTCACAGCACTTTTAAAGAGGAAGTCCATCTGCATTTAAAGAGAGATACCCTCAATAATGAAATTAATGGATATGAGATTGGCAGTTAAAAATGAAACTTTATGAGTTAATTCACAGGTGAACATAATATCAGGGTGTTTACTTCTTTTTAACCAAAACTCTTAAGTTAGGTTGATATAAATAATAAAAATTGATTTGTTTATCTCTTCCTTTCCAATGATCTTAATATTCATATCTGCTCTCCTTCTGGTAGTACAAAATTGAGAATTGGATTTATAATTAGGTAGTGACTTAGCATAAACTCATAGCAAAAGGAACTGGATAGCCTTGGGGAAAACTTAGTCAGATTGTGAAAAGCACAATACAGTAGACTTTTTAATGAATAGAAATATATCTGTGTGCCAGCTATAATCATTTGCTTACTTCTAATTGGCAAATTCTTTTTCTTCCAGCTGCCCCATTTGTAAATTTCATACATGAATATCTTCATATCCTCAACAAATATTAGTGAACAAAACAAGTATAGTACAGTTCCTATCTAGGATTCTATTATCTAGGAGAAAATATTGATTAATAAATGTTAGTATACTAACACTTTAGATTAATGAAAATGCGGTTAAGTAGATCAGCTTTCTTTAGATACACTCTCATTCTGGAAATGTATACTGATCACTTTGACTGAATTTAGTGTCTTCCAAGTCTCCTGAGTAACTCAAGACACATTACAAGTGTTCCCTAGAAGTCAGCTAAATTTGTAGTTGGCCAAATGTGTCTATTATGATTATGTGTGGTTTCTGTAAGGAAGGAAAGATTTCTTTTCCTGATCTGTAGCTAGGTTCACGGCTCAGGCCCCTATTACAAAAGACAGGTTAACAAGAGAAAAGCATACAAATTATTTTATGGAAGCTTTATGCGAGGTAGTAGCATTTGGAAATGACCCCAGGAATCAGAAAAACTTGTATTTTTTATGCTTAGGTTTGATAAAGAGTAGACAGTTGTGGGAAAGTGCAACTGGACAAAGGGGAAATGATCTTAATGGTAATACATTGGGGGAACTTAGCAAGGCATTTTTTCACATTCTTCTAGGCATCTTTGTGTCTTGGGATCCTTTTTTCCAGGTGTAGGGAGATGTAAGTTAGGTTGATATAAATGCTAGAAATCAATTTGTTCATTTATGCCTTTCTAGTGATCTGAATATTCACATTCCACTATCCTGGGTAGTATAGAATTGATAATTGGATATTCTCTAAGGAGAATATTATGACCTGATTGAGGGGAAAATTAGAAAATTCTTGCTCTGTTTTTTTACTTGCATAAGGAAAAAAGGGCAGGGGGGCGATGAGAGTTACCTTCCTGCTTTTGCTGTTTTCTCAGATGCCAAGGTGACATATTTTGAAGTCATGTGTTTTAAATCTTGTCAATTTTTATTACTTTAATGTCAGGATTGTTTTGCAGAATGAGCAATTAGAAACTTAAAAACCAGAGTGAAAAAAAGTATTATTTTGTTCTTGCACATTTCATTCTGAATGTGAAGCCATTAGAATAAGGTTAATAAGGGCATTTTGTGAAAATATTATTTAAAAGGAAAAAGAAAATGTAAACATTTCATGGAGATTAGGAAGATACACTTTTAATTTGCATTTTATTTTATAAAATAATGAACTTTGGTGTATAAGACACTGTTCAAGTTTATTTTTCTAGAGTTTGGAGGGAAATTGCTTTGGAAGATATATATAGATGTGTTTCTATACATATATACACACACATATATATATCTGTATATATAAATATATATCTATATATGATCTGTACTCAAAGTGAGGGCGATAGGTATAGAAATCAAAGTATCCTTTATCACCAGAAGCTGAAGATCATTTTTGAGCTGAGCAATGTTAGGATTGTTTTTGATTGCAATCTATACTATCCTTTTAATGGGACCTTTGGGATAATTAGTCTTTCGGTATTAAAACCCATGAAATGCATAGTCATTCAAACATGAATCTCTGGTGGAAAATTAATAGCAGTTTATTCAATGGCTGATTTCCTGGGTTATAACTGACTATGAATAAATGTTTCAGCTATTGAGTAAAGGTCTGATAATACCAAATACAAACAGAATATTGGTGAATCAGAAATGCTCTGCTCTCTAATACATTGTACTATCTCTGTTCTTCTCGATGTAGATCATTATTCCATGAAATTCCAGAGTGAATAATCCTTTAAATTTTAGTCTATTTGAATTTTAAAGACTTGTTTTATGTTTGCTATTGTTTATATGTTCAGAGTACATTCAGAGCTATCTATGAAATAGGTGTGAAATATGCTTGAAGTGCTTGATGCATTAAATTTGAAATAAGGTGATTGCTAAATCATCATAAAATTTTTTTTAAATATGGCCTTTTCATAAGCACAAGCAATGAATCTTTTAGGGCTGATTTTTGCTGTCTAAATCCATTTAGCTTTCAATTACTTAGAGATTCAGTGTCTATTTTATGAATTATCCAGATTTACCTACCTTTAGTATCTTCTTACTTTTAACCTTTTGTTTATCTCACACGCAAATGAGAGCACAGTGGAATTTTAACTATTAGTTGTCAACTATGACAACTGACGTGCAGCTGTACAATTAAAAGTTGGCTGGTGTGATATTTTAAATAATATGTGAATCTCCTAAAAGCTATTATGTTTGCTTCCAAAGAGTTTTAACAAAAACAAAAAATTTGAGTTTAATATACATATTTAAACTTTAATTCTAATTTCAGATTACACAAAAATCCTTGTTGACTATGATAAGCTATAAATTGGTATGTATCATAGTAAAACATATCACTTCCATATCTTAGACACAATGACATGTGTCTGTAGTCCCAGATACTCGAGAAGCTAAGGCAGAAGGATTTTCTGAGTCCAGGAGTTCGAATATAGCCTGGGAAACATAGTGAGACCCCTTTCTCTTTAAAAAAAAGAAAAAGGAAAAAAGAGAGTTTTAAGTTTTATGCTAGAAAAAACAAGGAAGGCTTATGTTGCACATGCATATTAAACAGTTGCTGTGATTTAATATTACCAGAGGGGCCTTTTAGATGAAGTTGAGATAGTGTACTGGCCCAAGGTCACACAAATGACATGGATGGTACTATTGCTTCTCTCCTGACATATATCCTGTCCTGCCTCAACACCATGATTAAGAATGACAATGATTTGTTATTAGGAATAAATTTATTTTCTGTAATCCCAGTACTTTGGAAGGCCAAGGTGGGCAGATCCCTTGAGACCAGGAGTTTGAAACCACCCTGGCCAAGATGGTGAAACTTTCTACTAAAAATACAAAAATTAGCTTGGCGTGGTGGTGCATGCCTGTAATTCCAGCTACTTGGGAGGCTGAGGCAGGAAAATCACTTGAACCTGGGAGGCGGAGGTTGCAGTGAGCTGAGATTGTGCCACTGTACTCCAGCCTAGGCAACAGAGTGAGACTCCATCTCCAAAAATAAAAATTAAATAAATTTATTTATTGGGCATTAATTATGTGCTATTATTGTGAAAAGCAATTAGCATACATTCTTATTTAATACTCATAACAACCATGTGATATATTTATTGCAATTTTTAACTTACAGATGAAAGAATGGAGGTGCAGGGAGGGTTAAATGACTTTCACAAGATCACACAATAATAATTGAGTGTCCCCTAAATTCAAAGCTAAGTCTTTCTAATTCAGATGCTTGTGCTCCTACTCTCTGAAATACTATTATTAGTAGGACTGACTTCATCTCTTGGTGAAAGGAGGCAAGATAAATCATTAGGTCTATGTCAATTGATTTTTTACACTGTATTTCAGGGATAGAATGCAGTAAAACAATTTTTTTTCAACCTCTTTTTTGAGATAGAGGAAAAATAGCGATGTGGTAATTATTTTGTGCTGCCATATTAAAGTGATATCCAAATATAATTTGCTTTGAGGTCTTTTTATTTTCAGAGGAGACTCTGATGAAAAAGTTATCATCTTAAGAGAATAAAAAACCAGCAGAAAGGTATAGTAACTATGTTAAAGAAGGAACTGTTTTCCAGTGACTGTACCATTTTCCACCATCAATGTATGAGGATTCTAGCACCAACACTTGTTATTTTCTGTCTTTCTTATTATAGCCATGCTAGTGTGTGTGAATTGCAGAGGTTCTTGACTCTAGTTATGGGGTGGGGGCAGAGGAAAGTTTGCAAATATAATTCATGAACCAGTAAAAATCATGTGGCTCCAGAGAGAGGTCCGTGGTTTTCATGAGAATATGGGAGTAGAGTATGACCTCAAAGAGCTTAAGAACAACTGCCTTTGTGTCTTATAAATGTAACAGAACTTAGATTTGCATTTTTTTCCTCATGTTTCAACCTCAAATTGTCATCTTTCAAATAGTAATATTTTTTAGCATTGTTCTCCTCTTTGGCAGGAACTATTAAGAATTACTGGTGTTTGTTTTTTACTGCTTCTAAGACAGGACATTTTCCAAATTATTAAAAATATTTTCATTTTTATCAATAGTTTATTTTGTCCACCAAATCTCAGAGGTGGTGTGTACTCGCTAGCACGTCTGCCATCGACCGTGTTTAATGGGAAATATAAGTTCATTTAGATATTGATGTAATTCCTTTGAGTCATTGTGTAGAATCTCTGTGGACCCCTGCATAGCTCAGTTGAGAACTGATCAGAAAAACAAACTGTTAAGTAAGTATGAATTTAAAAACAAAAAAGCACACACACACACACCTGGTTTTTTCTTTTTCTTCTTTTGTTTTTGAAAAGCAGGTAGTTTATGTGGTTTTTTTTAATGCTTAAAGAGTATTATTATAGTATACTATAATATACCAAGTATACTATATAGGTATATAGGGTATAGAGGGCTTGTTACTGTAATATGTGTGTGTGTGTGTGTATACACACACACACACACACACACACACACACACACACGTATAGTATGATATAATGCTATATCCTAGTAATGGAAAACCTCCACGTAGTGAACAACAAAAATGCTTAAGAATTAGTAGTTAAGCACATGTGCCCAGTATAATCTCATCAGCTCTGGGAGTATAGCAGTACATGTAATAAGCAAAAATCCCTGCTCTCTCTTTTAAGGTAACAATCCTAGTGGAAGAATATAAACAATGCACTGAATACGTAAAATATATGGTATGCCAGATGATGATAAATGCTATAGAGTAAAATAAAGCAAGAAAGCAGGAAATGAACTATGAAGTTGATATTTGAACAAAACTTGGAAGAAGATAAAGGAGTCAACTATGTTGATATGCAGGAGGAAGCATTTTAGCAGAGAGAACAGAAAGTTCCTGAAGTGGAAATATTCCTGTTGGTGGTGAAGGAGGCTAGTGCAACTGGAAGAGAGTGAAAAAGAAGAGGATCACAGGGTGTGAATCTGTGGCACAGCAAGGCCCAGATTCTGATAGATCGTTGTAAGGACTTCAGTTTTTATTCAGAAAGTCCTGGTAAGCAAACTATAGCAGATTTCTGAGCAGAGGATAACTTTCTGACGTGTTACAAGTGGAGAGTAGCCAGTAGCAGGAAAAGTAGGGGCTGAAGCTGGGTGACCATTTGGGTAACGACGGCCACTTGGATTAGCATATTAGTGCTGGATGCTGAGGTCATGATTCAGACTAAGAATTTTTTAAAAGATGAGATAAAATTTGCTAAGAGATTGTATGGGAGTTTTCAGAGAAAAAGAAGAGTTGAAATGACAGAATGTTTTTTATCTGAGCAATTGAAGGATGAAGTCACCATTTATTGAGGTGGTCTATCTGCAACCAATTTGGGAGGGGCAGGGAGAGAACTTCACTATGGTGCATGTTAAATTTGAGATTCTTATTAGATATGCAATATAGATGTTAAATATGTCATTAAATTTACAAGCATGATGTTCAATTGTGAGATTAGCCGAGAAATAATCATTTGGTAGTGTTAAGCTTAGACTGGCATTTGAAATAAATGTTCTAGATGAATCCATCAAGGGGATGAGAAAAGAATCTAGGACTGATCCCCAGGGCACTGTAATATGAAGAGGTTGGGGAGCTGAAGAGAAGCCAGCATAGAGACTAAAAAACAGCCTTAAGGAATGAAGAGCACCGGGAAAGTATGATATCCTGGAATCCACTGAAGTTATTGCAAAGAGGATGAAGTGATATGAAGCGCTGCTAAATCTTCTCAGAAATGCTGAGTCAACTTTTGATAATTAAAAAAACTTCAAAGCCGACATGTCTACATTATTACATGTAATATCTAAACATTTTGCCGATTCTTTTCATTTTTTTGTATTATTAATGTACACTTTCTGTGAACCAAAGTTGCTACTTGTACCTTTGACAAAGTGCAAATTGAATTATTCCAGTTTTACTTATGTGTCTTTGGTGCATAAGACAAGAAGGATTCTAAGCCCCATTTATACTGCTAGGAAGAAATTAATGAGTATTTTCAAGTTCCTTGTTTGGTCACTTAATTGGCTGTGTGACAAAGAGCTCTGTGGTGCATGTCAAACAACTTTCAGAGTCCTCTAATGATTTGTGCTTTGCTTGACTTGTGATACTATTCTGTGTGGCCTGTCAGGCTGGATATCCTTGTTAAAGTGGCTGGAATAAATTGGCTAGCAGTGTGCATACAATGTAGTATATTAACTGCAGCAACAGGGAGTACTTTTAACAGCTCTTTCAAGAGATTTCGATGTTTGCCCATAAGCATCAAAGCCAACCCAAACTTTCATTTAATATAATTAAAAGGACATCTGAAAGTAGTTTGAATCACAGCAGGTTCTTGTGGTTTGGTAACCCTTTGTTAAAACCCTGTGAACTTAATATATTTCACAGCTTGACAAATCTGCACTTGATTTATGTCAGTAAGAGAGAAAATATAAATCTGCACCCTGCATGTTTCTGGTGCCCTAAACCTATTGTTAAAAGACATTGAGATCAAAGAAAGTGACTTCCATCTACAAAACCAGAATACTGTAGTTTCTTTTTTAGATAAAGAATGGTTATAAGAATTCCTTTCTATAAGTTGTAGACATTAAACACTACGACACACAAAGCAATCATTGAATCAAAAGTAAAATCATGTGAAATGTAAGCAGAGTAAATCACACATGTATTGCTGAAGAATGTGAACAGGTCAATTCGTAAATCCAATGATTTAAAACCTTCCAAAGGACAATGACAGATGTTGATGATGGAGGTTCTGCCTTGACGTGGAAAGAACATCATTCTGGGAATCTCTCATGATTCCCCTGGCAAATGTGTCAGGTCAAATAGGAATGGCTGCTTTAGAAAGCCATTTCTGCCTCCTCCGTTTCTCACGTTTCCTATAAATAAACAAATGTTCCAGCTGCAGTTTGTATATACATGGTTTTTGAATGCTTCAGGAAGTAATTCTAATGAGGGTGTGAAAAAAGTGTCTTTCTGATTTTAAATAAAATGTTTTCATCTAAAACAAAAATATTTTCTCTCTGCTTTGCATCAGCTTATATTCTTTTCTCTCATTTAATTTTCTGATCAAAGCCTGGGCTGTTATATAATTGTAAAATTGTTTACCTAAAGTCCATTCTATGCATCAGTGCTTTCTGAATATATGTTTACCTTCAGAAAAGTTTTAAATACATAGAATACAGATATGATTTCTATGCAAACTCAAGATAATACACGTCAATTAACTTTTCTATTTCTTTATTAGCTTGATGATTACATAGCTAACCAGGAAAAAGATTTTTAAAACAGCATTAGAAATTTAAGATCCTACTTTCTGAAACTATCATTAACTTTTTTGGTGCAGGTTAGAAAAGAAATGGAAATTTTAAAGTGCAATTTGCAGTAAAGTAGTTGTCTGATGGCTTAGAACCAAACAAATGATTGTTTAGGATTGCTCCCAACAGAGTTACAAGTTTTATATTTTCCTCCGTCTAACGTACGAATTTTGTACAGCTGGTAGTAACAGAAACTTAGCTTTGGTAGCTTAAACAAACCAGGGCTTTATTCTTGCACATAAAAAATGCAGATGAGGAAGTCCAAGATTAGCTTGAAAACTGCATGAAATCATCAGAGACCAAGGCTTCATCTGGTTTTTTGCTCCATTATCTTTAGCACATGGGTATCCATCCCCAAGATGACAAGATGGCTACTTAGGTTTCAA
Source organism: Cacajao melanocephalus (assembly GCA_963573385.1). NCBI lineage: Eukaryota > Metazoa > Chordata > Mammalia > Primates > Pitheciidae > Cacajao > Cacajao melanocephalus. Next base: position 35,043 of record CAUYLG010034715.1, on the reverse strand, counting down.
TCATCATGTCACACTGATCTTCTAAAAGGAAGAAAGAAAAGGATAAGTACCGAAGGATTTGTTCCTTTTAGTTCTTTCCAGGAGTCTCTCCCAACTATTTCTTTTTATATCTCATGGGCTACCCTATTTGCATGCTTAAATACCTCATTAATAGATGCGGCTTTGTAGCTAGGCATAGTTTTCCATTGATTCTGTGTCTAACACAAGAGGGATATTGGGCAACTAGCAGTCTCAGATGCAAAGAAAATGCTTTTTCTTTTTCTTATTTAATAACACACAGTGATATTTTATCCAGTTTTAATGTAATAACCTACCATAGATTTATGACAATACAAGGGTAACTTTTGAACCCTAAATATAGATAAAAATGTTCTTCTGCTTGTTTTGTTAGTCATAGTTTGAGATTAATCATTTTGTCTAAAAAAATACTTTTAAAAGCGATTTGAAACTATTCTCAGATTGCATTTTTCTGCTTTTTAAGTAATTTTTTGAATAGCTAATGTAGACACATGGTATACAATTCAGAAGGTAGAATAACACCTATTTCTCCTTCCCGCTGGAACCTCTGCATTGTTCACTCCAGGGCATACTACTGACATTGTTGTCTATTTCAGTGGCACCTCCTTGCGGTTGCGTAGTTCAACCCTGCCTCTCTCATTTCTCTCCACAGTCTTTCAACTGTCCTTTTCCAAAGCATGATCACTGTTAGCATTCTTTTTTTGAGATGGAGTTTCGATCTTGTTGCCCAGGCTGGAGTGCAACGGCGCGATCTCAGCTCACTGCAACCTCTGCTTCCTAGGTTCAAGTGATTCTCCTGCCTCAGCTTCCCAAGTAGCTGGGATTACAGGCATGCGCCACCACGCGTGGCTAATTTTTGTATTTTTAGTAGAGACAGGGTTTCTCCATATTGATCAGGCTTTTCTCGTACTCCCAACCTCAAGTGATCCGCCTGCCTCGGCCTCCCAAAGTGCTGGGATTACAGGAGTCAGCTACCGCATCCAGCCCACTGTTAACTTTTTAAATATCTTAGCAGAGAAGACTATTTTTACTCACATCTATATTTTTACAATGTTTCTTTATAAATCTTGTCATACAATCACAAAACATTGTTCTTCTCCTTGCCTAGAATAAGGACTTTGGGGGTAGCTTGTGGTAGACCCACAAAATGGGGTAGCACTCTGCCATGGGAAAGAGTAAATGTGTAGTCAGGATCACAAGCTACATTAAGGTAGTGGTTTGTAACAACAAAATAACTTAACTCTTCATCAGTAGGAAATCGGTTGAAGAAACTAATAAACTAAATAACAGAATACTTACTAGCCACAGAAACAGTGAGATAGAACTTGTATTGACTTAGAAAGATAGGTGTGATATATTTTCAAGTAAAAATAAACAAGCAAGCAAAAAACAACAGATAACAGCATTATTGTATGAACTGAGTTTGCTCTTATAAATGTGTAAATATTTGCAGGTCTAGAAGATCCACAATAAACTGTCAAAAGTGATTCTTTTTGTATGGAGTTACAGTGTTGCTCTATAAATGGAATCTCAGGTTTTACCATATATACATCTGTGTTTTAAAACTGTTTATTAAAATGTCCTTTTAAAACTAATAGATATTATTTTTGGAACAGTTTTAGATTTGTAGAAAAATTGATGAAGTCTTACAGAAAATTCCTGTATACCTCCCATTGACGTGCACAGCTTCCTCTATTGTTAACATCTTATATTAGTATGGTATAGTTGTAATAATTAATGAACTAATGTTAATATATTATTATTAACTGAAGTCCACAGTTTATTCAGATTTCTTTATTTATTATCTATGTCCTTTTTCTGTTTTAGGATCCTATCCAAGATATCATATTACATTTAATTGGCTCTGCTAGGCTGTGGCACTTTGTCAGACTTTCCTACAAGTATGTCCTTTTCAAATTCTGAAAAATATTTATTTTTTATTTAAAAATAGTAAACATATACTTTAAGAAAAGTGTACATTCATTCATTCATTCATTCATTCAGACAACATTTGTTGAGCTCATTCAGGCACTATTTCAGGTGCAGTGATTCAGGGGTGAAAACAGGGTTTCTGTCTTCTGTCTTATAGGGCTCACACCCTGGTTCAGCTGGCTGGAGTTTTGGAAGAAAATAACCAGTAAATCAGTCAGTCAATAAAAGTAATAAAATAAGATGGCAGAAATGCATTCAAAGAATTAAAAGACAGTCATATGAGTAAGTCTACTTTATTTCGTACAGATCAGGGAGGACTTTCTAAGGAAGTGCTAGGCAATTCAGCAATGTGACACTACCTGGAGAAGAGCACTCCAGGATCAAAGGTCACCCAAGGCAGAGATGCCCAAGTAACAAGTGGTTGGAGATTTCAGGGAATAGAAAGAAGACAAATATGCCTGAAGCAGTGGGTTGAGGAAGAAGGCTGTGGAAAAAAGTCAAGAGTCTGAATGCTATTAAAAACCTTTCACCAGGGTCATGAGGTAGTTTTGCAAAACAACTTTGGCTGAAAACTTTGATTTCCTCTGATTCTTATAGCTTCAGTTATTATCTTTGTGTAGATGATTTTCAAAAAAAAAAAAAATTAACCAACTGCTTTACACATTGCCAGATTCTTCTGTTAATCAATTCTACCTACTGCCTGAGTAATGTTTTAAAAATGCAAATCTGATGGTGACTTGACCCTACTCAGATTGTTCATTACTCTCTTTTGTCCTTATAGAAAAAAAAAATCCATTTTTGAACCGCAGTGCTTGAGTGTCAGACTCCCGCTGCTAATTTCCCACACCTTTAACTGGCTCCTCCTCGGATCCTCTGCTACCAGTTCATGCCTCTGTACTTTTATAGTCACAGTTCCTTCTGCTTGGATTAATTCTAGATTTGCTTCCTTTCCTCTTTCTCTTCATTGCAGTAACTTTGACTTACCTGTCAACACCCACTTCATATGTCAATTACTCTAAGGAAGAATTCTGTGTCCCACTTAGTCTGGATAAATGACCTCTTAGGTGTACTTATAACACTCTCAGTTTTCCTCTATTACAGCAATTATCAAGCTGTATTTTAATGTCTCTTCACTCCTCTATCACTAAGCTGCTTGGGAAGGAACAGTGCCACTTTTACTTCTATATCTTCAGGACCTTTTAAATTGTACTTAATATATATTAAGTGGTCTCTAAATATTTACTGTTTAACTGAAGTTCCAGGCTTGAATTTCCAATTGCCTGCTAGTATGTCCACTGCAGTAGAAATTCTGACAACACTTTTCAACACTCGCTATTGCCAATTCCTCTCCTTTCATTCTCTCTTAAATTCACCTCCTCAGGCTTGTGCCTGCACTACTCCACTGAAACTGCCCTTGTTGAGGTCATTAATGACTTCTAAATGCTGCTAGACCAACGGTTGGTAGTCAATCCATACCTTACTTGATCAATTAGAAACATCTAACACAGATGATCAACCCCTCCTCCTTGATATATTATCTTCAGGACAACTCCCTTGATTTTTCTCCTACCTGATTGACACTTTTTTCCAGTCTTTTTGGCCGGTTCCTCCTCTTCTCCTCCAGCCCTTAAGCTTGGACTGCCCTCTAGCACAAGAGTTAGACCTCTGGTCTTCGCTTTGTATATTCATACATTGGTAATCTCATTGATTTAAATACCACGTATATGTCTATGACTTACAAATATTATCCATGGCACAGACCATTCTCCTGAACTCCAGAATTAATTTTCCATCCAATTTCTCAGTATCTTCACATTGTTGCTTAATAAACACAAACTTTCCATATCTGTAACTGAATTCCAAGTCTTCACTTGCACGCCATTCTTCATATCTCAACTGAAGTGGTTGAGTCCCACCTCTACTGTTTCCTTTTGCTTTACTCCATGCCATTTTAAGGTTTTGGACCATGCAAACCTTCAGAAGTTCCATTTGAAGACTTTTATTCTGGTCGTTCCCTCTGATTGGAATTGGTCGTTACTCTTCAAGATGCCTGCATGGCTTACTCTCTCAATTCCTTTGTCTTTTTTGAACTGTGACCTTTTCAGTGATGCCCATCTGTACCATCCTATTTGAAAGGCACCCTCTCTCAAACACCATCCCTGATTCTAGATCCGCCTATCCCATTTTATTTTACACTGTACCTTGTACCTTCTAAAAGTATATAGTTTATTATTTGCTTCCCTTGCCAGAATGTTCAGTTCTAAGGTTATTTTTTCTCTGCTTTGTTAAGATGTATCTCAAGAGTCTAGAACAATGTTGGCATATGTTAAGTGCTCAAAAAATATTAATTAAATGAACAAATGTCCTGCTTTTGAAGTAATGATACATAAAATTGTACTGATTGTCCCTCAAAAGCTGTATCACTGTGGTTTTTCTTTTTGTTTTACAATCAATCACTCTGTTACCCAGAGCAAAAACAGAGTTATTGTTTCTAGTTCAAGAAGAAGAATTTTTGGATACTTTCATAATTATTTTTGAAACTAAGGGAACCCTCTTTCCATCTGAGATACCACACTCTCTGACTGCTTACTCTTTTATCTTCATCGTCAGTTATTCTTACTTCATTTTCCCCTCTATTTTGTTAGTGTTTCTGTATCATCAATTCTTCTTCCTCTACTCAGTTTTTCTGGGTAATTTCAGACACACCAATGGCTTTAATAAACTTACTTAAATTTATGATGCATATACTATATTAGGCCATTTTTGTGCTGCTGTAAAGGAGTACCTGAGCCTGGGTAATTTATAATTTAATTTATAAATTAAAATTTGCTCATGATTCTGCAGGCTGTACAAGCATGACACTGGCATCTGCTTAGCTTCTGGGGAGGGCTCAGGGAGATTTTACCCATGGAAAAAGGCAAAACAGGAGCAGGCACATCACATGGCAAAAGCAGGAACAAGAGAGAGAATGGGGTAGGTATCACATACTTTTAAACAAACAGATCTCACAAGAACTCACTCACTATGGCAAGGACAGTACCAAATCATGAGGGCTCTGTCCCCTGACCCAAACATCTCCCACCAGGCCCAACCTCCAACATTGAAGATTACAATTCAACATGAGATTCAGAAGGAAAAATATCCAAACTACCTCACGATCTGTATGTGAAGATCAGCTATCTTATGTAAGCTTCAGACCTATCTAGATGCCATTAAGGTACAGTCATACATTAGCAATGAGGATACATTCACAGAAAACCAAACACCACACATTCTAACTCATAAGTGGGTGTTGAACAGTGAGAACACATGGACACAGGGAGGGGAATCTCACACACGGGGCCTGTTGGCGGGGAGTGGGAGAGCTAGGGGAGGAGTAGTAGGAGGTGGGGGGATTGGAGAGGGATAGCATTAGGAGAAACACCTAATGTAGATGACAGGGGGATGGATGTAGCAAACCACCATGGCATGTGTATACCTATATAACAATCCTGCATGATCTGCACATGTACCCCCAGAACTTCAAGCATAATAATAATAATAATAAAAGAAAATAACATAAAAAAAAGAAATGCCTCATTTTGTTGTCATGCAGCATATACTTACAAAAACCTAAATGGGATAGCATATTACACATCTAGTCTGTATGGTATAGCCTCCTGCCCCTTAGGCAACAAACCCATACAGTATGTTATTGTACTGTATACTGTAGAAAATTATAACTCAATGGTATTTGTGTATCTAAACCTAGAAAAGATACAGTAAAAATATGGTATAAAAGATAAAAGCGAGTACACCTGTATAGGGCAGCTCCACTTTAATCTTACAGGACCAACATGGTACACAAGGTCCATTGGTGAGCAAGACATCATTATTCAGTGCATGACTATATATTGCCTTCAAAGTAGGCAACCTGAATTTACTATGTTACTCATACTCTCCGCCCACGCATGTACTCTTATACCCACCCCAAACTCTATGCTTTGCACTTCTTTCTTTTTCTCATCAACTGCCTTTAACTAATCAGCAAATCATTTTAAATATCTTCTGAATAATTTCTGCTTTTCTTTTTCTCCAGGACCAGAACTCATGGATTTAAGGCCTGGTTCTACTCTATGTTAGCTAATTATTAGCCTTTAGCAAGTTGCTTAACTTCTCCGAGTCTCAATATTCTCACTGTAAGATGAAGATAATAATAAATTCTACCTCACTGGGTTATTGTGATAATTAAAGTAGTTAATGCATGTAAAGCATTCATGTCAAGGTCTTGAATGCACTCCACAAATATTAACCATTACTGTATATTACTCTATTACCTTACATGTTTTTCAGTGACTATTTGTCGCTTTTAGGAAGAATTGTACATACCGTAACATAGTCTGCAAATGTCTTTGAAATCTAGCCTTCACTTACCAATCTTGCCGCTAAACCCCTTATACTCTTTGCTCTACATAAGGAATTTGTTTTCAGTTCCTTCACAGCGCCTATTCTGTTTGACCTCTGTGCCTATAAATACACACTCTACCCTTTGCCTTTGTTCAGTGCTTAGTTTGTACCCACTGTACGCTTTGTTCAGTGTTGAGTTTCAGCTTGGAATTCTCCTACTTCATGGAGCTTTTCCAATACAGAGCTTGAACCCTATGTTTCCATCATTATAACGCTTGCCATGTTGGATTTTAGTTACTTGTTTAATTGCCTGGACTCACTATATTGCTGTTACCTTGAGGGAAGGGAGAACATCTGTCTTTCTTGCTGCATCCCAGTTGACTGCCCCATTGAAGATGCTCATTTAATATTTGTTGAATGAATATTGAGTTAGCAAGAAATTTGAATTAGGTATATAGAACCATTTAATTCCTGTAACACAACAGAGATTTATTTGACAGCATTCAGTCATTTTACTCTAAAGTAGAATTAAAAAGTGATACAATCAAATACAATTTTCAAAAAACAATGCTTGAAAAAAAAGAGGGGGCTCTCTTAAAGACACAGTCTGTTCTATGAAGTTTCAGTTTCACCTTGTTTTACTATTAAAGGTCCTTATTACTATATTAAGGTCACTTGTGTTATATGACCTAATTTTAATTAAGACTTGAAAATGCCAGCACTTCACTGTAATATAAAAGGTAGTTCAGAGATTAGTAGTTTTTATATACTTAATAATATTAAATGACAGTGGTTATAAAAAGCACCTTAGGTTTATTGATCAGATGTGTAAATATCAGTCACTCAACTTGACTTGTAATAAAAAACCTGCAAGTTAAAAACTGTTTTGAAGACACTTCTAACACTTGACCTTTACATTTTGATTTGAATCAGTATCTAAACGCAGATTGGAGTACAATGTGTCCTATTCAGTAATGATTTTAAAGTTTTGCTTCATTTTACCCTATTCTCAACTGATAAACTTTATATCAAGGAGTCAAAAGTAAAGAATTAAAGAAAATTTTGTTATTATTTCAAATTATAAATTAATGGATACTATTTCCATCTATCTATCTACAGTGTATTTATTCAGAAAGCAAGAAGTGGGAGCAGAGACCTGAAAACTTATTTCTCTTCCTTAATATATCCTGAGATTTAGATATGAAGAAAATATTTAAATGTAACTGTATATATAGTATCATAAAGATAATATTAATATAATAAAACAGCATCATTCAGCATGATTATGGTATATATTGATAAAGACGTGATACATTCAGGAAAACATCAAACAAATAATAAAATATAATTTATATTACTAGGCCATTTTTCAAAAGAATTTAAGCAATTTATTAGTGTAGATGTATTTATTACTATGAAATAATTGCTCCCAACTTTCAAATGGGCTGCCTAATACCAATTTGCTTTTTTCTTTTATCATCATCAACTTGCTCGTTATGTACTTTAGCTTTGGATTTCCTCTTCAGAGTCAAAGAAAAATTATTCATCTTTTAGTGTCTAACTCAAAAATAAACATTTTCTGGGATGTTTTTATGGTCTTCCCCAGAAAGAATCTATTACTTTTGTACTGTATGCTATGAGTTTCTAGATCTGTCTTGTGCTGGAGCGTAGGTAAATTGAAAGCAAACGCCATGATTTTCTTCTCTAACATCATTCAACCATGTCTTACCCCTAGTTCTTTGCACATCATACAGATTTAATGAAATCTTATTAAATTACATTGGAAACATTATGGAAAACTTTTTGTAAAATATATGTCTTTTTCTTACTCAGAGTGTCCTGTATTCACTATAATAGCCTGTGGTTCAGTTTTTCTTCTGGATTCTGTCATCTTAACTTCCTCCCATTCACCCTGCTTCTCTCCCAAATTATGGTGATATCTGAACACTTTATTCTCTCTGAAGTCTTTTGAGGCGACAGGGTAAAAATTAAAGAAATAAAACAAGGATGCTTTCAGGTTTTCTATTGTATATAATGGCATTAATAATTTGATAATAAAAGTAAGCTATCTTTGTGTGATAAATATTGATGAATGCCCAAAAGATATCACGGCACTAAAATTTACTCTGGGAAAACACAGAACATAATCTTTTCTCTGAGGATATCATAGTCTAGTGAGATACATATATGGATGATTTTGTTAAAGATAAATAAATACTAAAATCGGAGCCTTCTGTGGTCTGACTGCTTGTGTCTTCCCATAATTCATGTGTTAAAACTTACTCCCCAGCATAGTGGTATTGGGAAATGGGGATTCTTGGGGGTTGATTAGCCCATGAGAACAAAGCCCTCATGAATGAATGGTATTAGTGTCTTTACAAAGGAGGCCCAAGATAATTTGTTTCTCCCTTCTACCATGTGAGGATGCGGTGAGACCTCACCAGACACTGAATCTGCAGATGCCTTGATCTTGAGCTTCCCAGCTTCCAGAACTGTGAGCAATAAATTTCCATGGTTTATACAATTGTCCAGTCTAAGGTATTTTGTTATAGCAGCCCCAATGGACTAAGAGCCCATTGTGGTATTGAATCTCTGAAGTGAGACTAATTCAGAAAGTATTGGCTGATTAATAAGTTTTATCATTTCTAGTTATATTTTGCTCTTATACTCATAAAACTAATACTTCAGAGATTTTTATTTTTGCTGATATGAAAATGGAGAAAACTGACTTACCTATGAATTATCCTGCATGGCCAATTTCTCAGCCAAGAGTTATGAAACACTGCTTTTGGCTCTTGTAAATGAGACAGCATCTCCTCCTTCATGAACCTTGCCTTCTGTCCAATGGGAGGTTTCAGATAGTTATGCAGGTAAACAAATATATGAGACACCTTTCCATAATGACATATGATACAAAGAAAACAAAACAGGTAATAGAGTTAAGAACGGGGCGTTCCCCCCGTAGTTTTGCTAATAATGGAAGACCTCTTGGAACAGATGATACATGAGCTAAAACCTGAATGAGCTTGTGATTTAAAAACTTGTCTGCAAAAGAAAAAAAAAATGCCATAGTGGTAAAGTTATACATCTTTTCATAAGGCATTCCTTCTATTGGAGTATTTATTTTCATGGTTTTCAAATGGAGGAAGATAGGTATCTAAGTTCCCCAGATGATTCTGCTTACCTTCATAGTTTGATATCTACTGCTCACTTGGGTAAGAAGTTCCACTCATGTGTTTCTCACCATTGATTCTTTTGTGTATTCTTGCTGAGAAATCTTAGGCTCTTTCACAAATACATCCTCTTGGAATAGTGATAAAAGTTGTCATTGCAAAGATATGTAGGAGTTTTTCCCAAAGGTTTTTGCAGCAGTTATAAGAAATAAGTAAACTCTGTATTTTGAAATATAGAAAATATAATTATAAAGTGTATAACATGCTATGAGTAATACTTGTCAACTGAGTTTGCTTAAGGTCTGAATTTAATGATAAGGGTCCCAATAATGTTGTGTAATGCAAACATATATCTAGTAGGATATGGTATGTCTATAATTCTGGTGTGAATCAAATAACTTTTGGCTCTTTCCCATTTGTATTTGACCTTCAGAAACAGACAAAAGTCACCGAGAGTTTAGTCAGTATGGTGTACAATGGAAAGGATAACACCCGCTGCTACGTATTCTCAAATTGAAATATAATGAGTCTTATGTTGAGCTTATGAAAATAATGCAAATAAGTAGTTTGAGAAAAAAGTTATTTTGTGACCAGATGTCATAGTGTGTGAATAAAATATACAATACATAAATGTATAAGGAAATCCAAATATAGGTATTCATTGAGGGTTTGTAGTTACTGAATTGACCGTCATTTAGCTGGTAAAGGGACATGTCAGCAAGCTTTAGAAAGTTTAAATAATTTATAATTATAAAACTTCCAAGATGGACTTAATTTTGCTGTCTCACTAGCAGAAAAGGGGTCAGTTTATTCAAGTCTCTAAAAAACTCATTAGGAACTATTTAATATACATGTGGCCTTTACTCTCCAATTCCTCAAAGCTTCAGGTAGTATAGTCTTCTGTAGTTGTGTAAGATTCTGAATTATGAAGATTGCATTACTGAAAACTTACTTCTTCCAGATTTCAATTCAGTGTGGCTATTTAGCAATTATCAGATGTGAATTGTGCTTACTAAGTGAAAACTTCTCTTCTTCCTGCACTGGACTGTAATATCAAGTGAAAGTAAACATAAGGTTACATCTTGAGCACTTGTTATGAGCCAGACAACTTTCTGACATGATTATATTATCATACTAAATTTGTAGATGGAGTGTAGAGAAATTAAGTAACTTGCCCAATGTCACACACTCAAAGGTGCTGTGCAGATACAATTCAGCGGATGTGGTTCCAAATCCCACACTCTCATTTTAGCTACAGAATACGTCTCTCGATCCTTGTGTTAACATTTCCTTGCAGTTATACTTAAGCAATTGTGAACAGGTTTGTTTTTGAGCAGACTAAATAAATGTTAGATTGGTGTCATAACCCACCAGCTCCTAGGTTTTGGGGCCATATTTTGAGTGTGTTGCTTCTTAGTAAATTTGGCAATTGTTTTGAGCTTTAGTAGAAAGCTTCCCTAAAGACTGCCTTATTTTGAAAAATACACTTGTTGAAAACTTATAACTATGAAAATATATTGCACCTTGTACTTTTTCAGTTGCAAAACTAAGATAAATTGATAAATGGTCCCTTTGATTTATTTGCTGTCAATTCAGACATACAAAGTTTTTTAGATAAAGCAGTCTGTTGTAAACAGGTTCCTGAATTTGTTCATTAGTTCATACACACACACATATGCACACACACACACACATACACACAGTCTTTTATATATGTACACATACATATATACAGTCATATATATATATTTAATGGAGTCTTTCAGGTTTTCTGTATATAAGATCATGTCACTGCAGACAGGGAGAATTTTACTTTTTCATTTGAATTTGGATGCCTATTATTATTATTACCTAAGCTGGTAATAATACCTGGCTAAGGACTTCAAGTACTATGTTAAATAGTGGTAAGAGTGGGCATCTTTGCCTTGTTTTTGATCTTAGAGGAAAAGCTTTCAGCTTTTCATTGTTGAGTATGATGTTATCTAAGAAGGGCTTTTATACATGGCCTTCATCATGTTGAGGTAATTTCCTTCTGTTCCTAGTGTGTTGAGTTTTTATCGTGAAAGGTGCTGAATTTTGTCAAACGCTTTTTCTGCATCTATTAAGACAATCATGATATCTTTTATTCTATTAATGTGGTGTATCACAGTCATTGATTTTTATATGTTGAACTATCCCTGCCTCTAGGGATAAACTGCACCTGATCATGATTTATATATTTTTTTCTTAAGTGCTGTTGGATTTAGTTTGCGAGCAATTTGTTGAGAGTTTTTGCATCTGTATTCATCAGGGATATGGCTTGCAGCTTTCTTGTGGTGACTTAGTCTGGCTTTAGTGTCAAAGTAATGCTAGCCTCATAAAAAGGTGTTTGGAAGCATTCTCTCCTCTTCTATTTTTTAGAGTTTGAGAAGGAGTGGTGTTAATTCTTCTTTAAATGTGAAAAAATCGGTAGAATTCACCAGTGAAGCCATGTGGTCCTGAGCTTTTCTTTGTTGGGAGACTTTGATTATTGATTCAATGTCCGTATTAATTATGTCTACTCAGACTTCCTATTTTTTCCTGGTTTAGTCTTGGAACACATTCTTAGAACATTCTCGGGGTTGACCATAATGGTTTCTTTTTCCTTTTATCTCATCTCACATTTTTTAAATTATGAAAATAAAAGCAACTAAGGACAGAACAGAAATATCCCCAATAAAATTTTCCCTGAGGTAAGATTTTAATTATTATAAGATTATTAACTAATTATTAAGATTACCAGCTGCTAAAATGTCTGCTCCATAAAGAACAGGCGTAATTTCTGTTGCACTTGGGATTTTCAGAGCATTTCTAATGAATTCACAGGATCACCTAATCCCTGAAAGAATAGTTCTTTACACCGAAGTGGTCTATGTTCTCTGTTTGGCCTCAGAAAATATCTAAAGCTTTTTTTTTTCTTTTGGTTTCCTATCTGGCACCTCTTTTTTTGATATATCCTGTTGGCGTTGCCCTTATGGAGAACTTCCTGGAAAGCGGATCATTTTGTTGTTGTCCAGAAATACTTTTGTCTGGCTACGAGGTCATGCTTTACACCAAGAACAAACGACGGAGCTAAGCGCACTGCATGAACATGTCCAGTGTTTAAACTCATGAGAGACTTTTTTGATTTGTGTTGTTTTCTTTTAGAAAATAATGCAAACCATGCAAGTTGTGAGTAGGATTATTTTACTTAAAAGTATAGTGATGTTTATTTTTGGCCAAAACTTGGAATGGCTGGGAAAATACCAAGAAAAACAACTTTTATCAAAAGGCAAATTAGTTTTTGAAGCTGGTGTTAATTGGCAGCCAAGGTGTTTCATTATGAAGCTGAATTTTTAACAGTTGTTACTTGGTTACTATGAAAACACCAGCCAGAAGAAAACACTGCAGTGTAAAGGGTATTTCTCTAGTCTCTCCCAGCCCCTCTGCCAATGTGTCAATAATGTGAGACCTGTTTTAAAACACTTACATGCTGCCTAGAAACTGTGCCTCTGTTGTCTGTGTATTCAAATTTATTTCTGGATTAGATGCATATTTCATAATGAATGGGTTCAGGGATGATCACCTTGAAGCTGCAGGTGTTGTATTTTTCTATTTTGTGCTTCTCTATGTTTGAATGAAACCCAAGACCTTATTGGGAGAACTGTTTTTCTTTGTAACCTACAGCATAAAGCAAACCACAGGAAATATATAAATTGTAACTGCAGAGAGGATTCTTTTGGATGCAGCAATGAGAACTGTAGTGCTTTGTCTCTACGTGTGGGTGTATCTACTGCTGATTTTTTAAAAGATAAAACACCTGAGGACCATAGGTAGTAAGATTCAACTGTGTATTCTCCTCCCTGATTGCAAACAGCATGAAGAAGGTTTCTCTTTATACATAACATATCCAAAGCTCCTGGGAGTATGTATGCTTTCATATTTTCCCCATTCTGACATTTTACTAGCTGGTTAAAAAACAAATAGGTTTGCTGTGTGAGTCAGCAACCTATAGGCAACAAATTCTTGGACTGTCCTATCTATGGTCATCCTTTTAATCTCTGTTGTGTTCAGCATCCAGTTTTATGGTAACATACAGAAAAATATTATTTTCTCTGATTCATGTGGTAAAACTCTTGGTTTAAAATGTTGTCAACAGTTCCCCAGCCAAAGAATTTAATTATGTGATCATAGTCTTATGGAAGCTTGTGCTATTGATTCCAAGAAGCAAGCATGGCTTTATTTGTTGTCCTTCAAAACAAAAACAGGTTTTCCTCTTGCTTTGCAAAGTCTCAGCTAGGGTTTTACAGAACAAAATAATGAATGCTTCTGCTGCAGCATGTCACAGGGGAGGCTGGGACAATACTGAACTCGTGCACGCTGCTGATCCTTGCTTGCTGGGCAACATGTACACCTGGAATTCTGACAGCTACGTGGGTTCACGAGAGACCTCTGTCATTCTTTTCATCCTCTTGTAGGCAATGGTCGAGACAGTTAACAACCTCCTTCAGCCACAAGCTTTGAATGCGTGGAGAGACCTGACTACGAGCGATCAGCTGCGTGCGGCCACCATGTTGCTTCATACGGTGGAGGAAAGTGCTTTTGTGCTGGCTGATAACCTTTTGAAGACTGACATTGTCAGGGAGAACACAGACAATATTAGTAAGTGGCCTTTGTTATTCAGAAGGTCCAGACACTCTTGTATATCAGAAGAGGGAAAAGAAAAAAGTATCTCTGGTGTCCCAGATATGAGTGATGCTTTATTTAAATGGAGATAAGTCATTCTTTTTCTAAACTAAGGAGGGTATCACCTGTCATTGGTTTAAAAGGATAGAAAATCATGTGTGCCATCCTTCTTAGGGCATTTCAATATTAGTTTCAACATTGAACATGTTAGCCTGAGATCACTTACGGTCAGGTTTGTTTTTTTAAAGGATTTTTATGTACATATCATACTATTTAAAATTTCATCCTCTTTATACAGGACTATTAGGAGTTATTTCAGTTATAATGAGACTATCTTTGAATTACACTTTATAAAGAAATAAGTCATTTGAGGGAAGATGATAAAACAGTGTTTGATAATTGTGTTATTTGGCTTATAAAGGATATAAATCTGTTTTTATTGTGGATTAGGAGTAGCTAAAAGTTTTATTTCAGAAGTTATGATGAAGCTGTTTCAAAATTATTGGGCTTAAAGATAGTTCAATATTGGTATGATAGTACAGCTCTAGATTATAAAAGAATGTTTACTTAATTTATAAAATAAAGATTTATTTTAAAACTTAAGACAAATGTATTAGAATTTGGGATTGCATTTTAAATTTTAGGCTTTATTGATATATTTGTATTATTTAAATAATTTTAATAGCTTTAATTTGCATTATTTTGGCAGAATGCTAACAATATGTTTTCTTAAAGATTTTCATAAAGCATGACAAATAGAAGAAGAATTCCAGTGTTTTGATTTCAGAAATACTGCAATGATTTAGGAAATTACTGTAGCTTAGCTATGTTTCTCTATGAGCACTGGTATCTCTCTGATATTAACAGAATTGGAAGTTGCAAGGCTGAGCACAGAAGGAAACTTAGAAGACCTAAAATTTCCAGAAAACATGGGCCATGGAAGCACTATCCAGCTGTCTGCAAATACTTTAAAGCAAAATGGTCGAAATGGTAGGTTAGAGTTTATTTTTTAAGCTTGAGGAAATTAAACTTGCATCAACTCGTTGCTTTTTGGCTTGGAATATTAAGTCCAGTGTTTAGGAGCTTTTCCCCCTTCCTCTTCCTACACTATTCTCTTTCTCCTCCACTTCCTCCTCTTCCTAATGTACAGTACCACCAATATTACAGTAATATTTATTCTACAAAATTCTCAATCAGATTTGGAAATTGTTCCATTTCTTTTCAGTAGCCAGAAACTTAAATATGAGGGAAATTATGGACACCAAAATTCAGAGGATCTGACATTTTTCCTCAAAAAGAAGAACTCTCACTGAATTTGCAGATTTTAATTGTAAATTGTTTTATGTACATTTTAGTTGTAATTTTAAAATTACACTTTTTTGGTTATTTGGCTTCTTTTTGAGAGTGTTTTTATGCTTTTTTTTACAAAGCATACAAACATTTAAATGCAAGGAGATGATTTTGGAAAATGGAAGTATAAATATAATTAGCTTAATACTAAATTGGATACACTGAAAATAGCTAAAATTCAATAAATAATCTCATAAAGTATGTCCCAAAACTCACTAATATTAGAAACTGTTTAAATTTACACACATATATGTGGGTGTATATGTATGTGTGTGTATATATATATATGTATATATACATCTCCTCTAAAGTAGACTCCTCTTTCCCGTATTTGTACATATATACATATGCATACATACACACACATACACACACAGATATTCCTTTTTTGCCAAGAAAGGGAGATTGTTTAGCCTGTCAGGTTATAGGAAGATGACTTCAGCTCCTAGCAATCAACTCAATGTTAATATTTCATATTGCAGAGTGAGTAGTTTTGAGAAAAGACCCAATTAATTAATATGAAGAAAAACAACTTATATTTGTTGCCATCAGAATAAAGTGGTCTGTAAATGTTCAAAATACTGTAAGACTTAACTTGGAAATCATTTTTATGTTACTCATTTGACTAACAAATTTTTTGAGACAGCAGTAAGATTCAATAGAGCAAAATTAGAATTCCTACATTAGCTTCCTAAATCATGTCCCTGCGTCTACTCTTTTGCCCTCCAGCAGTATATCCTGTTGACAAAGGGTGCTTCCTGAAACGTAAATCTGACCAGTTCATCTCCAGTAACACTTAGAATGAAATCTCATAACCTAACTAGGCCTTCCACATGCTACCTGATCCACTTCCTTCCTGCCTCTTTTTTTTTGCATTTTTTTTTGCCCTTTCCTCTTATAAAGCAATTTTTACTTTTTCTTTTTTTGCATGGCAGCCTCTCTATCATTCACTTTTTAGAATAAATCTACCTCTATAAGGAGAGTCTTCCCTGTCTCCTCTAAGGTGGACCACTCTTTCCCACTCTTTTCCCATTAGCCATGATTATGCCAATGTTTAACATTTATTCACTTAGCATTTTAAGAAATAACATTATTATTATTTTTTAATCTGCCTACTTACTGCCTGGGTCTCCTTCCAGGCAGTAGACGTAGAAATATATTAGTCAAATTAAGTGTGCTCATTTATTGCTCACTAAATTAATGTATCATTGTGGGTTTTTTTGTGTTTCGTTTTGTTTTAATAGAGAAGAGGGTCTCTCTGTGTTTCCAGGCTGGTCTTGAACTCATGGCCTCAAGGAATCTTCCCACCATGGCCTCCCATAGTGCTGAGATTGCAGGCTTGAACCATCACACCCAGCCTGTTTTTGTTTTTGTTTGTTAAAGTCACATTTAAGTATTAATTTTGGAGCAGAGAATATGAAAGAATTGCCATTGACTAAGTGTGCTGGTAACTCACGGTGGGCTGGCAAAATGACACCATCCCAGAAGTGGAAATTGGCATGAATTATCAGCCAATTATAAACCAATTAAAATTAAAGTTTTTAATGTCAGCAAGTAAAATATGTGGATAGTCTTAATTTTAACCTTTCAAATATCAGCATTTTAATGCCAAATCTAGCAGAAAAGAACATAATTAAATTATATGTTGTAACAGATAAGTATTTAGTGAATTACTATGATTTGCTCAGTACTGTATTAACACTTGCAGATTAGATAAGAATGCTCTTTTCCATTATGTAGCTCTCATAATTTCTTTGCTGGATTACTGAAATGATAATGGATATCTCATACAATCACTGAGAAGGCTGGAGAATCAGGCCCAGAAGATATACTAGAGCAAGGAGGCTGACAGTAGCCTATACCACATCACAGAATCATTGCTGTGAAATGTCACAGCTGCCACAAGTGAACTCTGTTTTAGTAACTGTGCCACCTATGCTGCTGCTATTGCTCTACCACTTTCTGCTTCTTTGTATCACTAGCTCCTCGTCTGATATCTGAGGCTACTGCATCTGATTAGATGCATCTAGCTGAGATGCCCAGAGCAACCTCTTCACAATAAGCTAGGAAAGCAAGTATATGTCCATTTTGTCTCTATACATTCTGAATATTAGGGAATTTCCCAAACATGGAGGTTAGATGTTGATTAGCCCTCCTCCTCTTCAAAAAAATCATTATTTTTTTTTTCTATCTTCCCACGTAACTCAGTTTTTCTCCACTTGATTCTAAGATTCAGAGGTAGGAACTGTGATGTCCTCATCTTAGTAACCATAGTAGTTGGGGCCAGAAATAAGAGATAGGACTTGACTTTGTAAAATAAGGAAAATGATACAGTTTTAAAAAGCTTGTCAAAGGACAGTTCACTTCATGGGGATTACATTGAAGAGACTGTCATAAAGGAAAAAATAAGGTAGAAGGACTTGGTGACTTTGTGGAAACAGTGACCTTAATATAACATGACAACTGAGTTTTAAGACAGGTAAAGATTGTGAATTCTTGTGTGTTTTCCTTAAAATTCTACCTGAGATATAATTTACACACACTAAAATACACATTTAGCTTGAGGAAGCATTTAGCTTGGGAATTTGACAGTTGTACATGCTTCTATGATATCACTCAACGAAAGAAAATAATCTCTTCTGTACCCAGAAAATTTTCTAGTGTCTCTTACAGTCTTCTTACCCCTCTCCTCACCTAATAAAACTTTCTTCTCATTACTATTTGTGCACACAAAATTTGCCAATTTTTAGACCTCATATAACTTGTATCATACTGTGTATATCATTTCCTGTCTGAATTAACCAAGCAAAATATTTTTAAGACTCACTCATGTTGTTCCACATATCAATAGTTTGTTATTTATTGATGCATGATCTATTCTATTATATAATATGCCATAATTGATTTATTCTCCTATAAATAATAATTAATTTGTTTCCAGTTTGGGGCTATTAAGAATAAGGATATATATCCACATATATTGTGGTGGATATATGTTTTCACTTATCTAGGAAGGGTAGATGTATGTTTAGTTTTATAAGAAATTGTCAAACATTTTTCTAAATGGTTTAGGTATTTTACACTACCAGCAGAAGTGTACAAGAGTTCCATTTCTGTCACATCCTTATCAACATTAGCGTGGTCAGTCTTTTCAATTTTAGAGATTCTTGTGGGTATGAAATGGTAACTCATTCTAGTCTTATTTTTCATTCCCTAGTTACTAATGATGTCAATCATTTTTAATGTGTCTAATGGCCTTTCATTTATTTTTTTTTAAAGTGTGTATTCATGTCTTTTGCCATTTTAAGGTGCTATTATTTTATGATTGGTTGGTAGAAATGCTTTATATATTAATTAATCTTATTTTTAAATGTATTTCAGTCTACTTGTTTATTTACATTCTTAATGATGTATTTTGATAGACACAAATTTTTGGTTTGATAAAGTTGTTTACTATTTTACAGTTAGTGTTTTGGGGTCTTATTGAAGAGATCTTTGCCTTCCTAAAAGTTCAAGGGTATTGTTCTATATTTTGTTCTAGAAGCCTTATGATTCTGATTTTTATGTTTAGGTGTATGATATATCTTAAATTTAGTTTTGAGTATGGAGTGAGATAGGGATTGAGGCTCATTTTTTAAAATACTGATATGTAGTTGTTTTTGCACAATTTGACTTTCCTCTCCTCATGAATGACTTGGTGCTTTGGTTGAAATGAATGCTTGTTTTTTTTTGTATGAATACATATTATATGGATTTAATCCTTTATCTCATTAGTACTAACTAATTTAAGTAGAATGGACAAAGTAATCAGAATTTGCATTTACTTTAGGAGAGATCAGAGTGGCCTTTGTCCTGTATGATAACTTGGGTCCTTATTTGTCCACGGAGAATGCCAGTATGAAGTTGGGAACAGAAGCTTTGTCCACAAATCATTCTGTTATTGTCAATTCCCCTGTTATTACGGCAGCAATAAACAAAGAGTTCAGTAACAAGGTTTATTTGGCTGATCCTGTGGTGTTTACTGTTAAACATATCAAGGTAAGAAAATGGCGTGTTAACTTGGTTGTTCACATTATCTATATTTTTATAACACTGAACATTAAGTGTATCAATTTTCTTTTAATATTTTTAATATTATTTGACATAGAGCAATTCATTATCTGTAAAATTTAGTGGTAATTTTTTGTCAGAAATAAGATTTGGAATGGGGAGAATAATTCTTGTGTACGTAAACACCTATGATAAAAGCATTAATAAATGGATTTATAAATGCTTCTCCATAACTAAAAAGAGCTAATGCAAGTGTAGAGATGTAAAGTACAGCCTGAATTATAGATATTATAAAATTCTACTGTATATGGGATTCATGTGAAATGAGTAGAGTTTTAGCTGCTTTTGCCACAAAAACAAGAAAACAATGAGTAACTATGTTAGATGATGTATATGGTTTAGTAACCTTTCTATCTACATGTATTTCATAACATTATGTTGTATACTTTAAATATTCACAATACTGTTTATGTTTTTAAAGTAGAATAGCAGTACATTAAATAGAACTAGACATGGTTCTATATATGATATTTCAAGCAATGATGTCCATGTGAAGATATATTTTTGCATATTTACAAAGATTGAGGTTGTAAATTCAACAAAGATTTCTAAAGATCATCTTTTCAGATGTTGGCTGTTAAGAGCAAATAACCTTTTTATTTTGCAATGTGCGTTAATTGGTATGATTCTGAAACATTGATACTAGTATATTCTTTTAGTATTAATTTAAAACAGTGCAATCCCCTCTAGTCAGAGGGAACAAACAACAACAT
This sequence comes from Cacajao melanocephalus, assembly GCA_963573385.1. Taxonomy (NCBI): domain Eukaryota; kingdom Metazoa; phylum Chordata; class Mammalia; order Primates; family Pitheciidae; genus Cacajao; species Cacajao melanocephalus. Next base: position 14,678 of record CAUYLG010034715.1, on the reverse strand, counting down.
ATATCCAGTTTTACTTAGAATTGATGAGGCCCATTTATGGAAACATTGGTAGACATCTCTAAAATATTAGAACAGAATACGAAGTTGTGTTATATGTAAATAAAATGCCTACCTAACTTACATGATCATAAAATAGTTATTGATTTTATGGATTTTTTTTTCCCCTGTAGCAGTCAGAGGAGAATTTCAACCCTAATTGTTCATTTTGGAGCTACTCCAAGCGCACAATGACAGGTTATTGGTCAACACAAGGCTGTCGGCTCCTGACAACAAATAAGACACATACTACATGCTCTTGTAACCACCTAACAAATTTTGCAGTACTGATGGCACATGTGGAAGTTAAGGTAAGATATATGCCATACAATAAAATGTTTTAGTTTATAATATGGTCACTCACTGTAAATAGTCCTAACTATATGGGCTATCATATTTTGATGTTTTTCTACTTTCATAGTAATTCTATCAAGGAACTCTGATGATTCAAAGAACTGCTTCTCTCTTTTCCTATTATCAATATAGTTCATAAAATTGAAGTTTGCTTAATAAACCTCCCCTAGTCTCCCTGTTACATTGTATAATAAATGTCAGACCATAACCTCATGAACAGGGTAAGATAGGACCCCAGGGCCAAAGGCCACTGGGATTGGTTTAGAAAGCTGGGACTGGAGAGGCTGAAGAGTAAAGAGCTATGCATAGGTTAAATACAGTCAAACTGATTCTTGGGAAAGTAACCCTCAAGCACAATATGCCGGAGCATGTGTGCATAGGAGTTGGCATACTCTAACATAAGCAAACGGGTTCTGCCCGTGCAAGAAGACACTACTCTAAGGAAAAATCCAGATGATAGGTAGTTTCCAAAGTCAAAAACATGACTGCATCAATTTCCTCCCAGTGTGACTAGCTTTCATGTGTATACAGGGTTGTGAGATGGAGTTTATGAGTTTGCAAGGAAGAGAAGGCTGAAACAAGGTTTCAGGAAATCAACTCAAGCAGGATAACAGTGAAGATTAGAAAGGCAGTAACTATCAGATTTTAGGAATCCTAGACTAGGAAACTCAGAAAAAAATGTTAAGTAGGTCAATGCATCAGTAGTAGGTAAGATTAATGTTAACACTGAGTAATTCTAATACTCAAGCTATAGAAATGTATGGGGTTGAAAACATCAATTTTTATTTCAAGCAAGATACTTCATGGCCAGAGATGATTGAGAATGCAAGTATCTTGCTTCCGTCATCACAATGGTCAAGAACTGAGGCTGACTCAGATTCACATGTTGGGTCTAACCAATAGTTACAGTTGGAAGAAAGCTATTAATAGATTATATACATTATGTGACATTAAAAATTTTATTTTTGAAACCTTCAAACAAGCTGCTTAACAAAAAGAATACTTTTTTTTCTAATACTGTATGTCACAAATTGAATGGATAATTACATTTAAAATCTTAAAATAGGTCAGGCACTGTGGCTCATGCCTGTAATCCCAGCACTTTAGGAGGCCAACGTGGGCAGATCACTGAGGTCAGGCGTACAAGACCAACCTGATTTATACAGCAAAACCCCGTCTCTACTAAAAATACAAAACTTAGCTGGATATGGTGGTGCATGCTTGTAATCCCAGGTACTTTCGAGGGTGAGGCAGGAAAATTGCTTGAACTCAGGAGGCAGAGGTTGCAGTGAGGCAAGATCGTGCCACTGCACTCCAGCCTGGAAGATACAACAAAACTCCATCTCAAAAAACAAAAAAATCTTAAAATATAGCTTCTTAGTTTTTTAAAATGTCTTTATAAGTCCAATACAATTTTGTATGCACTAGTCTTTAAGATTATTAATCTTGTATAATTTATACAAATTATCTGTCTTTAGAACTAGCACTGGTATATTGCTTTGGTAGGGAAAAGCACTCATAGCTTCAACAATTTATGCAAACCTTAAAGCTTAGTTTTCATAGCCTCTTGTATTATAATACCTCTGCTATAATTATTTGCTACATATTGCATTGTGGAAAGAAAATCAATACTTAAAACCCTGGAATGGCTTTGGCAAAGATTGAACATTCTTTCCTATAATTCATAACAATTTTTCACTATTTTACTAACACTGCTTAGCTTTCAACTTTAGTAACTGGTAAATAGTATTTTCAAAATAATTGTCTTTATAGGTTCAATAAAAAGTGAAATAAAATGTATTTTTAAACATACTGTTCAGTTTAGTGCATATGTGTTAGTAGCATAACAATATTGAGTAAGATATGAATACTGCCTTCAAAAGGTTTACAGGGTTTTTTTTAGATGAGACAGAAAAAAATTACCATATAGTTAATAAGGCAGTGATAAGAATGAAGTTTGCCCAGTGTGCTGTGGGAAAATTGAATAAGTTTAATAAAAGTCTGGAGAAGTTCTTAGAGATTTAAAAGCTGTATATTAAGAGATTAATGGATTAGCCAGAGAAGTTGTGAAGAACATTTCAATCAGTGAAAACAGCAGGAGCAAAAACATAAATATGTTATATATCCTCGTGTGTAGAGCATGGTAAAAGAGTTTAGAATTAATATGCCATAAATATAACAAGGCTAGTATTTAAGTCAAAATAAAAACATAGAGACAAATATCTAAATTTAAGATTGGATTGAGGAAGCAAGAATTGCAGTTCAGGATATACACACAGATTGAGTGGTCTTCCTTATGCCTGAAGAACAAAAAGAGGGTCGGAGATTTCCTATAAAGAAGAAGTGTTACATATTGTTTTCTGAGAAAGTTCATTGGCACTAGTAAGGTGTGGGGTGCTGACAAGCTCTAATTGGTGAGTGACCGATGATGGGTTAAACTCCGTTGGAGTCAAAGGAGGTTGTTTCAGTAGCTATTAGATAAAGCTGGTTTTACGTTACAACAGGCAGTTTCAGCATGCAGGCTTACAGAGAATTCCATTCTGGGAACCATGTTTTGTGTCCTGAATGTTCTCTTCCCCATCTTTTGCCCCTGTTTTAGTTGACATGACAAGAATGATCCAATTTATATGACCAACTTTCATAGTAGTTAGCAACTAGAGGTGAACTGAAGAATTCAATAGGACTGTAGCCATGAAGGCCATAATGTAAAATTTTATTTTTAATTTTTATTTATTTATTTCCATCTCTGGTGCTCGAGTCAGGACAATGTGGAAATTTAGATGGGTGTAACATCTGCAGGCTCAGAGCAGGAGTCTCAATATCCTACACGTCTAAATATTTAAAGTAATACAGAAGGTGGCAAACATGAAATATCACCTGACTTAACAAAATACAGCTTTATAAGCACTGAAGACACACAATCTGAGCTTAGGATTCTCAGAATCCCCAGAGTTCTACACCTGTACATGGCAGTGTCAGGAGAGCTGACTCTTGGCTCCCAGTCAGTGGTTTACCCCACCTCTTCAAACATAAGAGCTCCAGGGGAGGGCTCTGTTTTCAGGGTTCAGGGTATACATGTGATATGGATCTTCGCAGTGATTCTATGGGCAACTAAGAAACGATTGCTAGATTTCTAAACAATAATAGCACCAGTTTATGTTTCAATTTTAGACAGATTATTCTCAATTCTATGTGGATGATAGATGTCAAACGATTAGACTGGAAGGGTGCAGTGGATCATTCACGTAATCTCAGTACTTTGGGAGGCTGAGGTGGGTTGATCACTTGAGGTCAGGAGTTCGAGACCAGCCTGGCCAACATGGTAAAAGCCCATCTATACTAAAAATACAAAAATAAGCTGGTCATGGTAGTGCATGCCTATAGTCCTAGCTACTCAGGAGACTGAGGTGGGAGGATTGCTTGAGCCCAGGAGGCAGAAGTTGCAGTGAGCTGAGATTGCACCAGTGCACTCCAGTTTGAGTGACTGAACAAGACTGTCAAAAACAAACTTATTAGACTGGTTGTAGTGTGACAGTTATTTCAATAAGTCCTGGTAAAGGGTGTGTAGGGCCTAGACAAGGGCTATTGTAGTAGTCATGAAGAGGACTTACATTTCAGACATACTTAGGATACAAAAATATAAACGGCTTTTCACCTTGGTTATGGAGATTTATAGATGGGTTATATACTTGTACATTCTCTTCTCCCTCCTGTCAGTAAAAATAGGGAAAGTATTAATATCCTTTACATTTTACAAAGTAAAAACAGTGGCAAAATTTTTAGCTACCTTATGTTATTGATCCAAATAATTTCATCCAGGCCAGTCATGGTGGCTAACAGCCTGTAATCTCAGCACCTTGGGAGGCTGAGCCAGGAGGATTGTTTGACCTCATGAGTTCAAGACCAACATGGGCAATGTAGTGAAACCTCATCTCTATTTAAAAAACACAAAAAATTAGCTGGATGTGGTGGCATGCCCCTGTAGTCCCAGCTACTTGGGAGGTTGAGGTGGGAGGATCGCTTGAGCCCAGGTAGGTTGAGGCTGCGTTGAGCTGTGATTGTGCCACTGCACTACAGCCTGGGAAACAGAGTGAGACCCTATCTCAACAAACAAACAAATAAACAAACAAGCAATTTCATCCAAAATTTTATCTGACTCGAATTTAGAGAGAGATGGTGCAGGTATACCAGAGGGAGAGAGCAAATTCACACTCAGCAGCTTAAAAGTAAAATTATCTTAGCCATGTCAGCACAGTTTAAATTTTTATGTTCAAAGGACTACAAACTCTATTTTGTCAGAGCATTTCAAATTGATCTGTCTTAGCAAGACTGGCTATATACTAACAAATGATAGACTTAAATCTGGATTGTGTTACTCTGGCTCTGAGATTCTACATTTTAGCCTAAGTAATAAACTCAGACTCAGAAAATGAATCAAATTTGAGGCAGCAACAAAATATCATTTTATGCTTAGTTCATTGCCTAACAACCTTTCCCCAATCCATTGTATGACAGTCGTGACTGTGACCATTATTGTGTGTCAACAAGAAATAAAATAAATGGAAATCAATATTTTCATTTAGCAATGAATCACACAGCATGTGTGTCCTGGAATTCTTGTATCACAATCTCTTGTGATTGTCTGAGTCAGTCCCATTTTGATCTCTTAACATGATTTTGGCATGTTAGTGATCAATGAAAACAGAAAACAAGGAGTCTGATCATCTTTAGAGGTTAAAAAAGAAAAACACCAACCAAACTTACCTTCCACTAATGTTTCAGACAGAACATTAATTTATTCACACACAGTGAGAAGTACAGCAGCCAGTTGGAACAGATGTTTATAACTTCTAGTTGTCAATTTCTAACTATATAGGGAAATCTGTAAAGGAAACAAAATTATATTGGAGACTTTTGTTGGACAAACTTGGAAGAGTGCAGGAAGAGTTCGCTCAATAATCTTGATAGCTTTTGGCATCAGCTATGGTATCCTGATGCATTCGTCTCCACTCTAAAGCTCTCCCAATGCACTGAATTGCTTCTATTTGTCATAAGTGTTATTTCTGCTGTTCGGTCAACACTTTTCCTTCATTCTTTGATCAACATTTTTGATCACCTAAATTAAGATAAACATCATGAAGATATTGACACATTACCTAATATATAGTAGGCTCTGAATAAATGTAACTTCCTCTTTCCTCATTGTCAGATGTATCACTGGATTCCAAGCATTCCAGTGGAAACTTCAGGCCCTCAAGAAACTTATTTTTAGAGAAGTGGCGATAGGGAAGAAGGGCACAGAAGACACACTGCATCTAGAGTCATCATTTTGATAAGAATGATAAGTGAGGCCTATCCTGTGATTTAGAGACGTAGGGAAAAATCATCATTTGTATGAGCCAGGAGTCCTCAGAGAGGTCTTATCAAAGTATCATCCTGTTATGAAGATCAGATGTATTTTATAAGTTAATTTGTGGAGAAGTTGAGTTGGCTGCATTCTTGCGACACATTCTTCACTTTGCCTCGGGTATACCACTCCGTAGTTTCTTTCCTTTCTCAGCAGCTTGTCCTTTTAAGCATATTTTGTTTTCTCCTCATCTGCATGACCTCTCATTGTCATTCTGGCCCTGAGCACAATCCTGAATACCTGCCCTTCTTTCTCAGTGATGTCATGTAGTCATATAGCGCTATACCTCCTGTCATGACTCTCACGTATTTCTATCTCCAGTTTTAAATTCCAGACTCAGATTTCACCAGTAGCTTGATATAATTATTTAGACTTATATAAAAGCGTTAGAACTCTAGAATTATATGCTTTTGATATTCTCTCACCTAAGTCTTCCCCATTTTAGTAAATGGCTACTCTGTTCTTCCAGATGCCCTGGTCCTAAAGCATGCATCACCTGTGATTTGTTCATTTTCATTCATACTGCATACTCAATCCCATCAGCATCTCCTGCCAGATCCAGAATCTGACCTCTTCTCAACATCATCTCTACCACCTAAGTTCACACCTCTATCATCTCTCCTCTACTTTTTTGCTATAGCCCCTTAACTGGTGTCTGTCTCCCTCTTTGTTTCTCTTAATTTTATTCTCAACATAGTTGCCAGAGGGATACTTTTAAAATGTGAGTTAGATCATGTCACTCCTCAAATTTATTCTCAAAACCCTTTAAAATGCAAATCAGGCACTTCATACCTTTGATTCAATCTCCAGTGACTCCTTATCTCAGTAAGAGCAAAATCTCAAATCTTGGCCCCCATTAGCATCTCTTGACATCCTCTCCTACCACTGTTCCCCTTGCTCACTTGCTCTAGCCACTGGCAATATATCAGATGTGCTCCATTTAGACCTAAGTGTCTTTCTCTTCTCAACACCACCCCCGCCCAACCCCAGCCCTCAAAGTTAGTGCTTGGCAAGATTCCTCATCTCCTTCAAGTCTTTGCTCAAATATCACATTCTCAATTAGCCTTACCTTGTTCACCCTATTTAAAATTTTAGATTACCCCATCTTCACAAAATACAGAGGAAGTAAGGCAAGCCAGGTCTGTGGCCTCAGAGAATTTATAGTATGTCAAGGGAAAGTTGTGTTATGGCTGATTATCAACTGGAGTGCTCAGAGATTTCGGCAGGGTACCTTCAGGCAGACAAGAAAGGTAAATGGCATGATTCCAGCTGAACATCACTTAGAAAATTAAAGAGGAGCACTGAAGCTTTTCTACCTTTTCACTAACATTACATTTTTTTCTACAGAGTAGTGGGTAGTGGGCTAGGGTAGGTGTTTTTTGTTTTGTTTCTAAATTTTAAATGTTTCCTCTTTGATTATTTGTTCACACTTTTACTTTATCACAGAGGTCTGAATAGGACAATAGTGAGTAACTATTTTTTGGTGATCTAATCCTTTACTTTCAAACTAGACAGTGGTAAAAGCATTGGAAATATACTTTAAATCAGATTTACTAATTACTTGTACCTCAGATATGTTCTTCAAACTTTAGACCATAATAACTTAAGCAGATTAAGCTACATAATAATGAATGTTTTCTAAATTTATTAAGCTACATACACTTTCATTCATTGTAGCTATCCCATATCAAAGATCAAATATACTTTGAAATGAGTTTTTTGAAGTACATGACAAGTACAAAAAATACTGTACTTAAACTAATTAATGATAAATTTCTACTGAGGGAAAGTCATTTCAATAAAGAAACAGCTCTCAATTATTATTATTATTTATTTTAGTTTAAGTTCCGGGATACATGTGCAGAACATGCAGATTTGTTACATAGGTATATGTGTGCTGTGGTGGTTTACTATACCTATTGATCTGTAGTCTAAGTTCTGTCCGTTCACTCCTAGTCCAGCAACAGACCCTGGCGTGTGTTGCTCCCCTCCCTGTGTCCATGTATTCTCATTGTTCAACTCCCACTTATGAGTGAGAACATGCAATGTTTGGTTTTCTGTTTCTGTGTTAGTTTGCTGAGGATGATGGATTCCAACTTTATCCATGTCCCTGCAAAGGACATGATCTCATTCCTTTTTATGGCTGCATAGTATTTCATAGTGTATATGTACCACATTTTCTTTATCCAGTCTATCATTGATGGGCAATTGGGTTGGTACCATGACTTCACTATTGTAAATTTTGCTTCAGTAAACATACATATGCATGTATCTTTATAGTAGAATGATTTCTAATCCTTTGGATATATACCCAGTAATGGGATTGTTGGGTCAAATAGTATTTCTGGTTCTAGATCCTTGAGGAGTTGCCATACTGTCTTCCACAATGGTTGAACTAATTTACATTCCCACCAATAAGGTAAAAGCATTTCTATTGCTCCACAGCCTTGCCAGCCTCTCTATTGTTTCTTGAATTTTTGATAATTGCTCATTCTGACTGGCATGAGATGGTATCTCACTGTAGTTTTAATTTGCATTTCTCTAATGATCAGCGATGTTGAACTTTTATTTTTCCTGTTTTTTGGCCACGTAAATATCTTCTTTGGAGAAATGTCTGTTCATATCCTTTACCCAATTTTGGATGGGGTTGTTTGTATTTTTCTTGTAAATTTATTTAAGTTCCTTGTAAATTCTGGATATTAGACCCTTGTCATATGGGTAGATTGCAAAAATTTTCTCCTATTCTGTAGGTTGCCTGTTCACTCTGGGGTAGTTTCTTTTGCTGTGCAGAAGCTCTGTAGTTTATTTAGATCCCATTTGTCAATTGTGGCTTTTGTTGCAATTGCTTTTGATGTTTTCATCATGAAGTCTTTGCCCATGCTTTTATGTCCTGAATGGTGTTGCTTAGGTTTGCTTCTAGGGTTTGTATGGTTTTAGGTCCTATGTTTAAGTCTTTAATCCATCTTGAGTTAACTGTTGTATAAGGTGTAAGGAAGGGGTCCAGTTTCAGTTTTCTTCATATGCCTAGCCAATTTTCCTAGCACCATTTATTGAATAGGAGATCCTTTCCCCATTGCTTGTTTAGGTCAGGTTTGTCAAAGATCAGATGGTTGCAGATGTGTAGTGTTATTTCTGAGGTCTCTGTTTTGTTCCATTGGTCTATATGCCTGTTTTGGTACTAGTACCATGCTATTTTGGTTACTGTAGCCTTTTAATATAGTTTGAAGTTAGGTAGCATGATGCCTGCAGCATGATGCCTTCATTCTTTTTGCTTAGGATTGTCTTGGCTATACGAGGTCTTCTTTGATTTCATATGAAATTTAAAGTAGTTTTTTTTCTAATTCTGTGAAGAATGTCAGTGGTAGTTTGATGAGAATAGTATTGAATCTATAAATTACTTTGGGCAGTGTAGTTATTTTCACAATATTGATTCTTTCTATCCATGAGGATGGAATGTTTTTCCATTTCTTTATGTCCTCTCTTATTTCCTTGAGCAGTGGTTTCTAGTTTTCCTTGAAGAGGTCCTTCACATCCCTTGTTAGTTGTATTCCTAGGTATTTTATTCTCTTTGTTGTTATTGTGAATGGGAATCCATTCATGATTTCACTCTCCGCTTGTCTATTGTTGGCGTAAAAGAATGCTTGTAATGTTATACGTCTCAATTATTAGAATTGGCTATGTGAGAACTTTTACATAAAAGAGTAGTTACAAGGCCATCTCATAGTCCATAAATAAGCATAGCCAAATTATAAGTAATCTCCTGATATAAAAGATGATTACTCATTAATTTAAAGATGCTTTTTTTCTCTCTTGGTTACCTTTATTTATTTATTTATTTATTTATTTATGAGACAGAGTTTTGCTCTTTTTGCCCAGACTGGAGGTTATATTTATATATTAGTTTACAATTTATAATTGACAAGGACTTTAGGAAAAACTAAATTAATTTTTTTTGTACAAGGACACTACTGTTGATGCAAGGAAAACTAATTAAAGTTTTGTTTTGATTACTTCTGAAATATTTAAATTTATGAAAAATATAGCTAATTACAATTTGAAAATGTTGAAGCTTTTAGTGAGTCAAATGTAACATCTATGGCGTCTTTTAATTTCATTTGTTTTCTTTGATTCATATATGCATTTTGCCAATTAAACATACTCTGCTTCTTGCTTTCTATTAAAAAAAAAACTACTTCTTAAATATTTCACAAGTGTTACTATTTTCTAATCTGCATGTTCAGAAATTGCTGCAGTTGTGCAAATTTAAAGATTTGGACCTGTGCTTGTCACATAATCGGTATTCAGTAAAAGTTAACTTTCTTTTCATGTGTTTCTAAAATACTTTGTTTACCTCTCATCATTTTATATTGTAATCATCTCTTGAAATGTATTTGTCTTCTCTAGACTGTGAGTTCCTCCTGCTGGGGAATGTATTTTCTTCTTGTTTACAATCTCAGTGCCTTGTATGGTATATAAAACAATATTTTTGACCAAGTGGACAGAATTCATTACAAACCGTGTTAGATGGTATAAGACCTCTTAAATATCCAAGAAATGTCTTGTTTTGCTTTGTCTTCATTCTTGTTTCTAATTGGTTGTAAGTTTAATAATGCTGATGTTGTAAAGGTTTTTTTGTTTGTTCGTTTCTTTCTTTCTTTCTTTCTTTCTTTCTTTTTTTCTTTCTTTCTTTCATTAGAAACCCGAGCACCAACTGCTGCAAGGGGTTGTATTAGTTCATTTTCACACTGCTATAAAGAATAACTGAGACTGGGTAATTTATGAAGGAAAGAGATTTAATTGACTCACAGCTCCACATGGCTGGGGAGGCCTCAGGAAACTTACAATCATGGCAGAAGATGAAGGGGAAGCAGGCACTTTCTTCACAAAGTGGCGAGAGAAAGTGAGAGAGAGAAAGAAAAAGAGAGAGAGAGAGAGAGAATGAGAGAGAGCAGGGGAAACTGCCACTTTTAAACTATCACTCTATCACTATCACAAGAACAGCATGGGGAAATTGACTGCATGATCCAGTCAGCTCCCACATGGTCTCTCCCTGCACATATGGGGAATCCAGTTCAAGATGAGATTTGGGTGGGGACACAGAGCCGAACCATATCAGGGTTATGTATGAATTCCCAATTATGCAAACCCCCAAAGGTGAGAAGAGTCTGTCTCATCTACTTGTAACTTTTCTGAATTGTTACCATGAACCCCAAGGTGGCAACACAGCTGGTTAACTACTGAATTCCCTCTGCTTCTACTGTCTAAGGAAACATTTGATTGTCTTCTCTTTTAGACACAAAAGTAACCATTACAAAACTTAGGTAATATAATTGTATACCTAAATTTTGAGATATAGTATTTTTGATATTTTAAAAGCTTCCGTTATTGAGAATCAGTTGCAGATTTATCTGTTGTTTAGAAGAATGTTATAAAACTAAATTCAAATGTCTATTTGTCTCTTAATAGTAATTCTCTTTTGCAACCCCCTTTGTGGAGGGAATATTTTAATTTACAGGAGCATAAGTTTCAAAGTAATTAAATTAACATTTCTACTGTGATTTTGTAAAGCACCATAAGAAAAGCCTCAGAAAATGGTCTTACAATTTATACTACTAGCTCTTTCCTCTAGTCAAATTATAATTCTTTGGAGATAATAAAATATGCCTGCCTACTCTCTCCTGTCAATTCAACTTGACATTGATTTTTATTATCTTTAAAAGACTTCACTTTCTTTAGATTGATGATTGTATTTTTTTAAAAGCTTAGTATTATCTTATCACCCCATCCCAACATCACCCCATTCCAAGTATAGGCCTTGATTTGTTTTTTAAAGCCATTGTATTTCCTTCTAAATGTAGAATTGATTCAAAACAGTCACAGTTTGAAACATTTTAATTCCATACCATGGATATTCTGTGTGTTAAATATTTTATGGCTTAACTTTTTCTAGGCTGGAAGAAAACACTGGGTAGTTTTATACTGTAAGGCTCTACAGTTGAAAGTAGTTGTTTTTCAAAAAGAATGTTTTTACATTTTAAAGCCCAAAAAGTTACTTTAAAAGTTTAAGAAATTAGTTTTATTAATAGAAAATAAAATATTGAGTTTATGTTGCTAAAGGTTGCACAATCCTATTACTAGTTCTTACGTTCATTTTGTATTTTGCTGTCTATATTATGGTGGGATTTAGGTGGAGGTGGAGATTAAAAATCATAACTAGTACTTTAGTATAATACTTTAGTATAAATAATACTTTAAATAATGTATTTATTTCAGGGAAAACTATATAATTTGCATGTTGAGTACATCCAAATATAGAAAATTTCTTGAAAAGAAACTGGTTTCAAAAATTTAAGATTTTATTACATTATCTAGAATATTAACTTTATCAAAAAATTAACCTTTTAGAACGACATTTTACTTGCATATTATGGGCAGAGAAAGGGCATTTCAAATAGGAATGAGTATAATGGGAGAATTTTCTTCCCACCATCATGGCTCCTAGAACATCAACCTGAACTCTAATTCTCTTTTGTGCATTTCCTGTTATAAAACAGAAAAAGAAAGCTGCCTTCCATACCACTTTCTCCCATCTACAGTGGACCACCAATTACCTAAAGCCTCTTTTGTTTCATTTCTGATGAGTTTTTGTGAATAGGAAAAATCATTTGAGGAAGAAGAGTAAAAGTTGTGTGAATTTTCCTCACTGCTTATCTCTGTGACGGACGGGGAGGAAAAAAAGAAATAGAACCTACCTAGAGATATTGAGAAAGATACTCTTTCTATTTGAGGAGGAGAATTGACACCAACTTGTGGTGTATCTTCTTAAATTCATGAAAGAAAAAGATATGTCTAAACTTACTTGTAAAAAGAGAGCAGCTAAGATTATGGATTTGAAGAAAAACAAACCATTGAAATCATTTTATTTCTTTTTTCTCTAATCTTTTACAGAACTTTTATAGAAAAGTTGAAAGAATGATGCAATAAATACTCATATACCTCATTTTCTGAATTCATATTTAAATATTTGACACAATTGGCTTTCTGTATATGTCGTGTGTGTTTGTATATTTTGCTGTATTATTTGACTTTTTTGAAAGTAAATTGCTCAGCCTGGACAACACAGTGAAACCCCATTTCCATTAAAATAAAAATAGTTAGTCAGATATGGTGTATGCACCTGTAGTCTCAGTTATTCGAGAGGCTGGGGCAGGAGACTCGCTTGAACCTGGAAAGCAGAAGTTGTAGTGAGCTGAGATCGCACAACTGCACTCCAGCCTGGGCAACAGAGCAAGCAAGACTCCAACTCAAAAAAAAAAAAAAAAAAAGAAAAGAAAAGAAAAGAAAAATGAAAAGTAAATTTACTGGTATTATGTGACTTAACTCCTAAAATTTAGTAATTATATTTTAAGAACATTATTCTTAACACAAACAAGAAATTTAACATTGATACAATACTATCATCTACTATATAATCCACAAACAAATTTTCCCTGTTGTCCCAATATAGTCATTGTTTTTTCAAGAAAGAATGACCAAGGATCATACATTATCTTCTTTAAAGTCTTTTTGCCTATTTTGTCTTTCATGAGAATGACATTTTATGATGTCCAAGTCAGTTGACCTGTAGAATGTTCCACAGTCACAACCTTTCCAATTTGTTTCCCTTATGATTAGATTTGGGTAAAACATTTTTGTCAAGAACATCATGTAGTAGATGCTGTATCCTTCCTGTTGCATCAAGAGGTCCAGCTACTATCAGTGTAGTCATTTGTATTACTAAATTGGATCACTTGGTTAAAAAGTTACATTGCACAGAAACATTGAACTTTTTGTAATTAAGAGGAATCCATGGGAACGTATTAATAGAACTTTGTTCGATTAATCTTGATTTTTAAAATTTATAATGTACTCAATCCATCCTTTATTGTTCCCCAAATAGTTGAATACCATCTTTGTGACAACCAAAGCTTACAGTTTATTTAATAATATAGACAACTGATCAGCAAACCAGCATCTTGTGAGAAAGTTGTTATAGTTCTCACAACTATAGAGGATGCTGTAGAAACACATGGAAAAGAGCTTTTTTTTTTCCTTTTTTTTTTTTTTTGGAGATGGAGTTTCGCTCCTGTTGTCCAGGCTCCAGGCTGGAGTACAATGGCACAATCTTGCTCACTGCAACCTCCACCTCTTGAGTTCCGGTGACTCTCCTGCCTGAGCATCCCAAATAGCTAGGATTATAGGCATGTGCCAACATGCCCAGCTAATTTTGTATTTTTAGTAGAGAAGAGGTTTCACCATGTTGGCCAGGCTGGTCTTGAACATCACACCTCAGGTGATCCGCCCACCTCAGCCTCCCAATGCTGAGATTACAGGCATGAGCCACTGCACCCGACCTGGAAAAGAGCTTTAACTGGACCTTGAAGAGTCAGGGAAGACACCCTAGAGGATGTGACATAACCTCTTAGGACATTTTGTTTAAGCAAAATGAGAAACAATTAGGATAGAATGATATAAGGCTGTATTTTTTGGGTTTTGCAATTATTTATTTATTTTTTCAATAAATTTTATATGATTTAATAACATGCTTCTTTTGATTTTTTTTCTGGATTATGGCAGAATTTTTTTTCTTTTACTATGACTATTTTTCTTTTCTTTCCAACTTTTAGGTTGGGGGTTACATGTGCAGGTTTGTTCCATGGGGAAATTGCATGTCACGGGGTTTTAGTGTACAGATAATTTTGTCACCCAGGAAATCAACAGAGTACCTGATAGCTTGTTATTCAGTCCTCATCCCCGCTCCCACCCTGCACCCTCAAGAAGGCACTGGTGTCCATTGTTCTCTTCTTTGTATTTATGTGTACTCAATATTTAGCTCCCACTT